>MUZC01004453.1:147338-161167 GCA_002072015.1 Radix auricularia
TTTTTTTTTTTTTTTTTGGGGGGGGGGTCATTTAAATATGATTTTAGTTTAAGGCTGCACTCTAATATCTTACCACGCGCGAAACCACGTTAAACGTCATTGAATAAAGTGTCGGTAATCATATATTTCAGTGTAGCTTCTATTTAAAGTTGCACGTTTTAAATGACGTCAAATGTGTGACCCCCCTCCCCCAGTGCATGACGTCATTTATGGGTGGCCACTAAAAGGGCGGCATATTGGAGACCACCCCGGGCGGCAAAAGCTCAAGCTACGCCACTGCCCCTGACTGGCACCAGATAACCATACACGCTACAGTCACGCGCAGTCACGTGGTATCACTTGTTAAAAAAAAATTGTGTTGCCCGGCTAGAGTTCCGGTTGATCTGTCAAGGTATGAAGCCAATGATAGATAACACTAAGGGCTAAGGGCCCACATTTTGTTAGTAGTTCCATTTACATGGGGTAGTTGATTGTCACGATGATTGTTGTAAAGTTGAAGGTCTACAAAGGATGAAATAGATCTACGTGACATGAGTATATTGGAACATTATACTAGATGGGGAAACACAGGACGATTTTTGTGTTTATACTGTACATGAGGAATATTGGAACGTTATACTAGATGGGGAAACACAGGACGATTTTTGTGTTGTACATGAGGAATATTGGAACGTTATACTATATGGGGAAACACAGGACTATTTTTGTGTTTATACTGTACATGAGGAATATTGGAACGTTATACTAGATGGGAAAACACAGGACGATTTTTGTATTTATACTGTACATGAGGAATATTGGAACGTTATACTAGATGGGAAAACACAGGACGATTTTTGTGTTTATACTGTACATTAGGAATATTGGAACGTTATACTAGATGGGAAAACACAGGACGATTTTTGTGTTTATACTGTACATGAGGAATATTGGAACGTTATACTAGATGGGAAAACACAGGACGATTTTTGTGTTGTACATGAGTAATATTGGAACGTTATACTAGATGGGAAAACACAGGACGATTTTTGTGTTTATACTGTACATGAGGAATATTGGAACGTTATACTAGATGGGAAAACACAGGACGATTTTTGTGTTGTACATGAGGAATATTAGAACGTTATACTAGATGGGGAAACACAGGACGATTTTCTGTTTATACTGTACATGAGGAATATTGGAACGTTATACTAGATGGGAAAACACAGGACGATTTTTGTGTTGTACATGAGGAATATTGGAACGTTATACTAGATGGGGAAACACAGGACGATTTTTGTGTTTATACTGTACATGAGGAATATTGGAACATTATACTAGATGGGAAAACACAGGACGATTTTTGTGTTTATACTGTACATGAGGAATATTGGAACATTATACTAGATGGGGAAACACATGAAGATTTTTGTGTTTAATACTGGACATGATGAGTTATCTCAAAAAATTTAATAATGTCCTCAGAATATCTTCCAGTTCTCTATGTTTTTGATTTAGTTTAATCTAGCGGTTCTAAACAATGCCCTTTAGATACTTGGATAACTAAGAGAATGAGGTTAAATGAGAATTTACTTATTTGTTTATCCGTGCATACAGGGTTGAGTTCATTTTGAGAGCCAGTGAAAGTAAAGGATAAACGAAGAGCAATGGGATGGAAGCTGACATGATCAGTTCATTTCAGATTTTATAATATTAATACATTAGAGATAGGGTTTTATAGGAGATAGAAATTGCATTTTACCTGTATATCAATTACAGATGATAAATAAGTCAATTTAGTTGTATATGAATTGCAATTGATAGATTTGGCTTTTATTTGCTCTATAACACAGATTATAAAAATACCATATGCCATATGATATGGATAATATAATGTAATAGTTAATAGATTAAAGAAGTAATTTTAAAGTTGTATTTTGTAAAATTTTCTTTACAGAAACACAGAAAACAATTAGTAGTTTAAAAAAAAAATATCTTGATGCAATTGCTATAAAATAAATGATGGATTAATTAATGTAGATTTGAACATGTTATAAATATTTACTACAATTTTATCATTGTTTTTGAAAGGCATCATAAAAAAACTGCACAATTTTCACAATAGGCATAGCAGATCTCTTCATTTATTTAGGCCTGCACATTGTTTGAAACTGTCAAATCTTAATTTGAAAATGTTGTCCATAAAAATTACAAATGAAATAAATTTCAGCATTGTTATTTTGGTTTTTCTTGAAATTTGCTGTTAAAATATTTTACAAAATGAAAGAAAACTTAAAGATGAGTTTTATTTTTGTTCATTATTCGTTTATTCACATACATGTGGCAAACACAAAATACAAAAAATTGTATGAAATGAGTTATTGGCAATGCAATAAAATGATCTACAATTAAATGCCTTCAAATTGTGTACATAAATAATTAACTATGCAATTTTTACAGAATTAATTTGATTAAGTTTAATTAATTTTAGAGTTATTTTTGTTTTCATTTTGGAAACTCAGTAAATGAGTTTGATGGCACACAAGTTAATTTGAAAGAGGGACATTGATGATTGAAAATATTTAGGACTTGAAATATCTTGAAATAGTTGCCACTGATTAATTTGTTAACTTCAGGGAATTCCCATTCTTTTAAACTCGAATTAAGTTTACCAAACACAAAGGGAAGTAGCTTTAGAAACACAAAGTTTAAGAAAATGTTATTTAGAAAATATGATTTGTCATTTTAATAAATATTCAAGAAAAATTTCTGTTGTTTGAATTTCTTAAAGTATACAATTCAATACTGTTTTTCTATGTTGAACATTAAGATATTTGTATAAATAGAAATTAAAAGAAAATAATAATAAGCTCTCATCAATAAAATTAAAATAACACAAACAATTCAAAATATCTATACTGTGTATTGAATATGTTTCAATATGAAGATAGTATTATTTCGACAGTTTACATTATTTCCTAAATTAAAATAAAATTGAAACAGGAAAGATATTTAATAATCTATAGAGGATTGAAAAGGAATTGAAACAGATAAAAGAAATTGACATTCATTTTAAGTATGATTAGTAATTTATGATAAAATTTCAAAGTAAAATTAATTTATTTACTACTCTTTAAAGTAATTTTAATAATAAAATTGAATGAAATGCTTTGTATTTGACTAAACTATTATTTACAAAAGTAGTGATTTTGTTATGTATGTTGTACCAGGCTTTAAAATTAAAAAAAAAAATATTGTAAAATTTGCATCAGAGGTAAATCGTGAGTCATTAGACTGTAAAATGATTTTCAATAAAGTGCATGTAGCTACACATTATGTATGGGTTGGTAAGGAGTTAAGATGAAGTTAAAGCTCATTTCTGTGTCTGATGGTTGTGCACTGATACACAGTTTAAAGGGAGTCAAAATGTTGTTCTAGCTATTTTCCTTTATAAACACAATGATATTCAACTTTTCAGTTAAAATATCATTAATTCATCATGGACAAAAAATCAATCGATAATATATATTGTTTCATGTAACATCTGATAAACATCATAAATTTGTCAACCAACTAAATTTGCCTAAACTGCATTCAGTAAAATTAATTAGCAAACAAACCAAACTATATACTTTGGAACAAAAGATAACACATTCACACCTTCATCTTATCTTAACTTAGAACCTGAGCTGTTAATTGCTATGTTACCTTTCATTTTAAGAGTCTAACAAAAGTCTAGAGATTAATCTTTCAGTAACTCAAATTTCAAGTATTAAGACATGGCTTATAATATCGCACTTGTACAATCAAACCTTTACGCTTTGATCATTCAATTATAGACTTTACCTTGTTAACTGTGTGCTCACTTCAATACAATTTTCAGAATTTATTTCCTTCTGATATATTAACATGTTCAGCTTAAGTAAAATTAATTTATTCATTCCATCAGAATGTATATATTAAATTCTGTAATTCAAGTCTTGCAAACAGGACACCACCGTCAAGCTCAAAGTATAATATTGATATAAAGAATCACAACTACAATAGAAGATAAACTGTTACTAGTTAAAAACAAAGATTACATTAGTATATCACAATCATAACTTTATTTTCATAATAATTTACAACCCTCAACAATCTTCCATTCCTAACTCAAAAGTCAGAGAACTAGGTCCAGCTACTAAGAAATGTAATATATCACACAATTGTATCTGTTACAAGTAATCACAGTTTAGCCACGATGACTTCCATTTTTTTAGAGAAAATCTTTGAAAAAGAGGGAATATTAAAGAAAAACAAAGCTAGATCTGACTCATGAACTGCAGGACAAACATTTAAGTGAAAACATCATAAATACAAAACAGAGTTTTTATCTTTTCTTACAAGTTTGAGAGTAACAAAATCCACAACCTCATTTTTATACAGCAGTGTTTTTCAATTTTTTTCTGATTAAAATTTACATTTTCATAGCATTGGCATTACATAAATTTAATAACAAGTTTTTTTTTTTTTTTATCATCTCAAACTCAAGACATGAAAAAATATTATTTTATGTACTTGGGTTGTATCATTGTTTGATTACTGGTAGTTCATATTTTAAAATACCTAAGAAATATTTTAAACATTAGGCTTATGATAAATGCTTGTGTATCATCTTAATTAGTTTTCAGAGGATTTTAATGTTACTATTTAAATGGCACTTGATGAAATTCTAAAAATTTTTTTTTAAAACTGTAAATAATAGCGCCAACTAACAGGAAACAGATTTTTTTGTTATAAATTATATTGATAATATTTGTTAAAAAATGACAATACTTATATCAGAAGTATTTAGACTGTGAAAACGAATAAACTTTATCTTAGAGTTCAACCTAAAACAGTTTGGGTGTGCAAGACTCGGCAAAAAATAATAAGAAATATTTAAATTCGCGTATAATTAAAAAAAAATACAGGGTTATTAATAATGACTGTACATTATAAACAAAGATATAAAGAAAGCATTTCTGCACAAATGGGAAACACAAGCATCAAAAGATAATAAAAAGAGTATCTTGAAATGAGTTGAGTTTCAGCAATTGGTTAACTTCAAGTCTAGATCTATGAGATTTATATGATAAACAAGGTAAATACTGCTGTTATTATTACATACATTATCAATTTTATTTTTGTGTATTATTCTGTATCAGCTTTTTAAAGTACCACATAAAGACTATGCCAAGTAAGGAAAGGGGTTCTGGGAAATTTTATAAAAATTACTTTCAGTCTAAGCAAAGAATTTGTCAATTCAGCTGAGAAAAAAATATTTATTAAAAATATTTTACCGTGTTTTAAAGATAATATTACTTTAAAAAAAAAAAATCAAATGTTTCAAAAACATCTTAAATATTAAAGAAAATATTTAAAACATTGGTTGCAACTAGGCCTGTCAATATTGTTGAACAAAGCTGCGTTTGTACCCAGGTTACCCATTCTAAAAATCGCATTATTGTTCCCGTCATAATCACTACCATTGCAACCTGGCCACCATCTTTGCACCTCATTTCACATAGTAGCCAACCGGAGGGTTCCAGTAAAATACTGCATTATACCCTCAACTATTTGTGGTTCCTTATTTGCAGCCCCCCATAATAGCGGGTTAAGCAGTTAACCTTATCGCATTGTACGTACTGTATTATTATTACCTGAATGGTGATTACTGTATTTATCTGTTTAAGTTTACCTTAAAATTTGTTCCATTTTCTGACAGTTCTAATGCATATGTTGTACGCATAAAAAATGACTTCATGGTTAATAATACAGTATGGGTAACTAGGCTATACGTTGTTAATGTCCTCTTATACTTAGTTTTCTTCTTACTAAAATATTGTTGAAGTACAAAATTAAAGTGTGTTTACATTTTCATTACTACATTAGTGAAATACATAACTACATTTAACATTACTAAATTATTACTGTATTAATGAGCAAGTGTCTTTGTAAAGTGTTTGGGAGGCATTTAGTACTCATGTATAGGAGTTTTAAAACTGCTTCCAGGAGGGGGGGGCGTGAGGGGGATTAAAGAATGTTACCCAGCGAATAGTGTATCATTAACTTTGATGCACAAAAAAGTTAAAGATGCTAGGTGTGGCTGCTGTTGGTTTATCAACATCAACTTTATGCCTAGCGGCCAAGTTGCATTTGATTGTCGCTTTGCGCCGACTGAATTTCATCACAAAGATTGAATTTTGCTGTGTCTCTGTCAACTCCCTTGGTGCAATTCCACATGGTCAGAATCTTACACATCTTACACTATTAGTAACTATTTAATTTATTAACTTTAAAAACTGACAATTTTGGGTATATTATTAAAATCAGATTTTGGGCCAGGCAAACACATGATAATGAAACACAAGAAACACAAGCGCATGGAAAGGGTAGGTTATAGGAGTGGAGATAGGAGAGGAGGGCAGATAAACAAAATTGGCTAGTCTTAATCATTAATCCAATGTCTGCATATTTCAAAGCAAAGTTAGTGTCAAAGTAGGGGGTGTTTTTATTAACAACAAAAAAACATCTTTCATTTCTATACAGTCCAAAATTATTTTCGGAAGGAGTTTTGTTTTCCTTATAACTATATGATTCATTCAAAGAACCCAAACATTTTTGTTTTTGCATTTTCATGTTCAGAGAAAAAAATGCTTCAAAATAAATTGTAGTTTGTCGGGACCCTATTTTATTTCCATTACCATCTATTTCAAACAAAAATTTTCATCTGATAAATTTCTTTTGTGAGCAGCAATGTAAAGACAAAAAAGCAGCATATGAACCAAAGTTTGGAGCCCCATTTTCACAAAGGCACAAATTTATTACATGGGTAATCACACTGCAATGGGTATCCAGGAACCTGGGTGCCCATTGACAGGCCTAGTTGCAACTTATTAATTTAAAGTTTGAAGAACAAATATTTACATTCTAAAGAAACAAGCTTTCCGCTTTAAGGATTATTGAAGATCTTGATTGCATTATGATAAATGATGAGAAGATTTAGGACATAACTTCACATCATTTCCATTTCAAATTCAACTAACATAAATAATATAATAGTCCAAGTCACTCACTGGATCTGTAACGCTGAGGAGCGATGTATGACAGTCTACAGCAGTTAGTTTAGTTGAAAAATCGTGTGTTGATGAGCGCTGTAAAAATATTTAATATGATGAAGTCATTGTTTGGTGTGCATCGGTGCGCAATATACAACCCCTATTATTAAATACTTTGCGTACATTTCAGAAAGTTTAATATTTCGTATTTATCAAAAAAGGACAAGTTAGTTGGGCTTTTGAAAAAGGTTGGCGCCGTAGGCGCCCTAAAATAAGGGGGCGCCGCAGGCGCCACGGCGCCCCGGCACAATCTAGTTACTAAAATAAATGTGCACAAAACATTTAATTTAATGTCCACATTTCTTTACATTCTTAATCAAAATATTTGGTGGTCTTTAATTAAAGAATTGCAATCAAATATTCTAGTGTGAGACTACAGACAATATTCTAGAAAAGACTTCCAGAATTCTCATCCAAGACTTCATCTGAATATTCTAGTCTGAGTGTACTCAAAAATCTTATCTTTGATGTGTTCAAATTTCAAGGCTAAAAACAAGGGACATGGTAATGGGGATGGAAGGTTTCAATCAAATTTTCCCTTTTATTTTATCTTCACACTAATTTAATCTACTAGATGGAAGTTTGGAATCTTATACGATCGTGGCTGAGGTAATAAAAATTTCTTACATAACAATAATTATTTTTTTTTATTCTGCTAAGACTTGACCTCATCCATCTAAACTAGACATTGGCAGCTTCAGAGACAACACATACGGTAGGTTAAGGCAGACAACTAACCAACTTTAAACATGTTATTTCAATAAGGACTATCTGTTTCGCCAACATTTGGACATGTGATCGTATATGGCAGTACTAGACTGTGTGTTCTGCTCTGCGTGGTCGATGAATGAATGAAGTGTTGGGTTCAATACATTCTCTCTGATGAATACCATAATCTGTAGTTAACAAATCCTTCATCTTTCCAGTGTGTTATCATCTCTACATAAAATGGTTAAAGAACTGTGTCAAATATAGACATTCCTTTTGTGATGTTTTCGTCCTTTAAAGAAGAAAAATAAAAATCTCTTAAAATTAGTAATAAATATAAAATTTATTTCCCCTGAAAAATAATAATTTCTAGAAATTATTTTTTAAAAATAACGTTTTGGCTCCTGAAATAAAATGAATAGGGCTGCAGAAATTAACTGTTAATTTCTCGATTAATTGGTAAATTTCATTATAAATTAGCACTATTTTAATCGATAAAATAGCGATTAAAATTGAAGAATATGTTTTACATAATGTCCGCGATTTATTAATAAATATTTTATTTTTAATAATTAATAATAGTTTGCTTTTTTTGCGATTAAAAAAAGATTTTTAAAGTGTAAAATTAGCATTATTTTTACTTAATTGACAATAACAAAATTTTAATTCATTGACATTATTTTGAACTACTTATATTTAATTTAAAAAATGTCAATTGCTGGGTTTGTTATTTCCCTTGAAATGTTCAGTTTAATGCCGTTATACATCTTATTTTTAGTTTTAATCAAAATTATCAATTAATTATTCGGTAATTTTTTGAAAAGTTAACGATTCAATTTAAATTAATCAATAACTGCCCTAAACATGAACAATGAAATTATATGAAACAATAAAAATGTCAACAATGGTAATAATTCATAATGTTACTGAAATTGAAAATAAAAAAAAATTACTGCAAAAATCCCCAAAGTTTCAATTTTTAAGTTAAAAAAAAAAATAAAATAGAGAACTTATACTCATAGTCTAACAAAAAAAAGATATTTTCTAATAGTATTATTAAAATCAGATTTTCATATATTTCTGACAAATATATAGAACAAATGTATTGATATTTTAAAAGATATTTAATTTCATATTCGGACTAATAAGATGGATTTAAACTTTGATTTACATTTTGAACGTATAAAATTTATTGTTCCTTGTGTTTGCATGAAAGTTTTTAAAATTAATAAATGATTCTTAAATATATTAGCAGTACTCATTTAATTTTTTTAATACTTAAAAAATTATTTTGTTTTAAGCTTAACTCTCTTCCAAAATAAAAATCTTCTAAATTTCTTGCTCCTCATTTTTCCTACCTTTCTACAAGTGTCCATGAATTCTTCTACAGATATTACACCATCTTGGTTGATGTCCATTTTCTATCAAATATAACAAAAAAATAAAGTGTTTAATGATAGGCATCATTGATGTTTTCAGTCAGGGGATAGCTTTCATTTTGAATTTGTTTAACACTAAATCTGGTTATATAAAAACTGAGAAACAGATAGAGCAAAATCATTAAGAATTACATGACCTAAACACATCAGCCTATATGGCAATTTTTGGTCATCAATTGAACCTTGATGCCACCACTTTACACCACCACAAATGGATTATAATTTCATTTTCTCCTCTTCTGTCCCATAAAGATTGCTGTCCTGATGGATATTACATTGATTTTAAGTGTTTTGATTTGATTTTATAATTCTTTCACTGTTTTTTTTTTGGTTGAAAATGTCCCTTTGATTATGTCTGTTTTTCAAATTTTCTCTTTTTCCTTTCATCAACATCTTTCTACTGAATTTGACTTGAGTCTAAGCCCTATATTATCAGTGCCTATATTATCAGGGCCCATATTATCAGGGCCTATATTATCAGGCCCTATATTATCAGGGCCTATATTATTAGGGCCTATATTATCAGGGCATATATTATCAGAGCTGAGGGCCTATATTATCAGGGCCCAGGGCCAATATTATCTGGGCCTATAATATCAGGGTCTATATTATCAGGGCATATATTATCAGGGTATATATAATCAGGGCATATATTATCAGATCTGAGGGCCTATATTATCAGGGCCCAGGGCCTATATTATCAGGGCCCAGGGCCTATAATATCAGGGCCTATATTATCAGGGCCTATAATATCAGGGCCTATATTATCAGGGCCTATATTTTCAGGGCATATATTATCAGGACCTATATTATCAGGGCCCAGGGCCTATATTATCAGGGCCTATATTATCAGGGCCCAGGGCCTATATTATCAGGGCCTATATTATCTGGGCCTATATTACCAGGGCCTATATTATCAGGACCTATATTATCAGGGCCTATATTATCTGGGCCTATAATATCAGGGCCTATATTACCAGGACCTATAATATCAGGGCATATATTATCAGGACCTATATTATCAGGGCCTATATTATCAGGGCCCAGGGCCTATATTATCAGGGCCTATATTATCAGAGACTATATTATCAGGCCCTATATTATCAGGGCATATATTATCAGGACACATATTATCAGGGTATATATTATCAGGGCATATATTATCAGAGCTGAGGGCCTATATTATCAGGGCCCAGGGCCTATATTATCTGGGCCTATATTACCAGGGCCTATATTATCAGGGCATATATTATCAGGACCTATATTATCAGGGCCTATATTATCAGGGCCCAGGGCCTATATTATCAGGGCCTATATTATCAGGGCCCAGGGCCTATATTATCAGGGCCTATATTATCAAGGCCCAGGGCCTATATTATCAGGGCCCAGGGCCTATATTATCAAGGCCCAGGGCCTATATTATCAGGGCCCAGGGCCTATATTATCAGGGCCCAGGGCCTATTTTATCAGGCCCTATATTATCAGGGCCTATAATATCAGTGCCTATATTATCAGGGCCCATATTATCAGGGCCTATATTATCAGGGCCTATATTATTAGGGCCTATATTATCAGGGCAAATATTATCAGAGCTGAGGGCCTATATTATCAGGGCCCAGGGCCTATATTATCTGGGCCTATAATATCAGGGCCTATATTACCAGGGCCTATATTATCAGGGCCTATATTATCAGGGCATATATTATCAGGACCTATATTATCAGGGCCCAGGGCCTATATTATTAGGGCCTATATTATCAGGGCACAGGGCCTATATTATCTGGGCCTATAATATCAGGGCCTATATTACCAGGGCCTATATTATCAGGGCATATATTATCAGGACCTATATTATCAGGGCCTATATTATCAGGGCCCAGGGCCTATATTATCAGGGCCTATATTATCAGGCCCTATATTATCAGGGCCTATATTATCAGGGCATATATTATTAGGGCATATATTATCAGGACATATATTATCAGGGTATATATTATCAGGGCATATATTATCAGAGCTGAGGGCCTATATTATCAGGGCCCAGGGCCTATATTATCTGGGCCTATAATATCAGGGCCTATATTACCAGGGCCTATATTATCAGGGCATATATTATCAGGACCTATATTATCAGGGCCTATATTATCAGGGCCCAGGGCCTATATTACCAGGGCCTATATTATCAGGGCCCAGGGCCTATATTATCAGGGCCTATATTATCAGGGCCCAGGGCCTATATTATCAGGGCCCAGGGCCTATTTTATCAGGCCCTATATTATCAGGGCCTATAATATCAGGGCCTATATTATCAGGGCCTATATTATCAGGGCCTATATTATCAGGGCCTATATTATCAGGGCCCAGGGCCTATATTATCAGGGCATATATTATCAGGGCCTATATTACCAGGGCCTATATTATCAAGGCACAGGGCCTATTTTACCAGGGCCTCATTTATCAGGCCCTATATTATCAGGGCCTATAATATCAGGGCCTATATTATCAGGGCCTATATTATCAGGGCCTATATTATCAGGACCTATATTATCAGGACCTATATTATCAGGGCCTATATTACCAGGGCCTATATTATCAAAGCCCAGGACCTATATTATCAGGGCCCAGGGCCTTTATTATCAGGACCTATATTATCAGGACCCAAATTATCAGGGCCTATATTACCGGGGCCTATATTGTCAGGGCCCAGGGTCTATATTATCAGGGCCTATATTACCAGGGCCTATTTTATCAGGCCCTATATTATCGGGGCCTATAGCAGTGGTGACAAGTCAATAAACTGTGCAACATGTTGCCTTAAATGGTTCATCATACCACCCACAAGAAAATTCCCAAAATCCATTGATATTTACAAAAAGCATAGATACTGGAAACATTGCAGTAAAAATCTTTGATATGAAATCATTTAAGTGTTGTACTATTACGTTTTAATATTTGAATAAATTTTACTACTGTTAAAAATTGTTTCTCCCAATATTTATTTCTAAAACTAATTAATTTTCGAACATTTAATATAACATTCAGACTCATATAAAATAATTTTATTGGCACAAGAAGAAACCTATGTTTCCAGGTAGTTTCTCACCATGAAAAGGAAATCACCCGTTTCCAAATACAGCAGAGTATAATAAACATACTGAGCTCCAAAATTCTCTTTATTGAGATAGTAGATATTCCTCTGGTTATTACCACTGCTGTATTTGTTACTCTTACAATACCTGGAACACTCTCTCAACATGTTCTCTGGCCGTCATGTCATCATACCTGGAACACTTTCTCAACATGTTCTCTGGCCGTCATGTCATGATACCTGGAACACTTTCTCAACATGTTCCCTGGCCGTCATGTCATCATACCTGGAACACTCTTTCAACATGTTCCCTGGCTGTGATGTCATCATAACATACCTGGAACACTTTCTCAACATGTTCCCTGCCTGTCATGTCATTGTAACATGTTCCCTGGCCCTTGAGTAAATTGTAACATACCTGGAACACTCTTTTAACATGTTCCCTGGCTGTCGTGTCATTGTAACATACCTGGAACACTCTGTCAACATGTTCCCTGGCTGTCGTGTCATTGTAACATACCTGGAACACTCTGTCAACATGTTCCCTGGCTGTCGTGTCATCGATGGATGGCTCTGTGTATCTCCCCATCATTTCGTAAATGGCCGACACAATGTCCAACATCTCATCTTTAGTAATCACTCCATCTCCATTGACGTCATACAGACTGAAAGCCCATTGAAGACGTTCCTGGAAAGTTCCCCTCGACAACACAGACAGCCCCATTACAAATTCCTGTAAGACAAAAATGTAATGATTAGAAATTAGAAAACAAAATGTGGGTTACACAAAAATTAAAATAATTTAATAATTCACTTTTTTCTCGTCATTTGCATCTCAATTTAATAATTGTTTGATTTATTCTTTATTTTATTGTTGAATTTTCCAAGAGTGTTGTTTTTAGCGCATTTTCGAGAAGTCGAATGCGCTATTGCACCCGTTTTGTCCCTCCGTCCGTCCGTCTGTCATCACCCTAGATCTCAGCATCCATAAGTCCTAGACCCATGATGTATATATGTTTTTTGTATGTCCTGACCTGCCATTTGTGCATCAACACTCAGTTACTCGATCCGTTAAAAAACCCCGTTAAAACTACCAAAAAACATTGCGAATCGAGAGATAACACTGGCGCAGGCAACGGCCGCCATTGCCGGAAGTCTTAGTATTATCAAAAGTATTAGTTTTTTTTTTGTTGACGTCATTAGAATATGTGTAAAAGTTTAGAGAGTTTTACGTCATCATTTGTGGTGACTTCAATCAAGATCTTAGCGGCCCAGGGGCAGAAATTGAAAACTTTTTCGAAACAAGCTTCAACATTCAACTACTTTCACCAAGATTGGCAACTACGATCTATCAAACAACAATTGACGGAGTATTTGGGCGATTAGCTGATTACAATTTAGAATGTTTCATTTATGAGTCCTATTTCAGTGACCACAAACCACTTGTAGTTAGATTAAAGAGAAAATAAAAAA
>MUZC01004453.1:167491-203921 GCA_002072015.1 Radix auricularia
GTACTCTATATAGATGGACTAATTCAGATAAAGACATGTTGGTACTCTATATAGATGGACTAATTCAGATAAAGACATGTAGGTTCGTTATATAGATGGACTAATTCAGATAAAGACATGTTTGTACTCTATATAGATGGACTAATTCAGATAAAGACATGTTGGTACTCTATATAGGTTGACTAATTCAGATAAAGACATATATGTACTCTATATAGATGGACTAATTCAGTTAAACGCGTGTTTGTACTCTATATAGATGGACTAATTCAGATAAAGACATGTAGGTACTCTATATAGATGGACTAATTCAGATAAAGACATGTTGGTACTCTGGGACACGTAAGTTTGCTACATATCAAAGTATTCTATGGCTACATATCAAGGCATTCTATGGCTACATATCAAAACTTTCTATGGCTACATATCAAGTCAATCTATGGCTACATATCAAGGCAATCTATGGCTGCAAAACAAATCAATCTGTGGCTACACATCCAGGCATTCTATGGCTACATATCTAGGCATTCTATGGCTACATATCAAAACAAACTATTGCTACATATCAAATCATTCTATGGCTACGTATCAAGGCAATCTATGGCTACATATCAAAACAATATATTGCTACATATCAAAGCATTCTATGGCTACGTATCAAGGCATTCTATGGCTACATATCAAAACAATCTATTGCTACATATCAAAGCATTCTATGGCTACATATCAAAACAATCTATTGCTACATATCAAAGAATTCTATGGCTACATATCAAGGCATTCTATGGCTACATATCAAAACAATCTATTGCTACATATCAAAGCATTCTATGGCTACATATCAAGGCATTCTATGGCTACATATCAAAACAATCTATTGCTACATATCAAAGCATTCTATGGCTACATATCAAAACAATCTATTTCTACATATCAAGGCATTCTATGGCTACATATCAAAACAATCTATTGCTACATATCAAAGCATTCTATGGCTACATATCAAACACGTATCGATGTAGCGAGTATTCGATCATCCAATCGATACACTATTGTATCCAAAAACAAACTTCATTTCCAATAAAAATCGAAGCCTAGCTCCACAATGAGCTGTTGAATAAATCGATATATAGTGATCAGAAACTTTTTCAGAAGCTTCGCGTGGCTGTGTTGATGTTAAGTGTTGAGTATACTAAATAACTACACAACCAAATGTTTTCTAGCAACGCCAAAAATTGTTTTCTAACACTATTATGAAAACATTTTTGAGAACTCCCATTATGTACGACGCATAGACGTTGAAAACTTACTGCATGAATAATTATTGACAGCAAGAATTGTACAACCTACCCGGACATTAAACGTTCATCTATGAAGACCAAGGAATGAATGTTATACATAGAATGTTGAAAGCTTAAATCTTTTTAAAGACTTATTTCCATATCAAAATACATGTTTCAAAAATGTGATAGGAAGCATGCGACAGTGGATCCAAACTTTTCATATTTGGGACACACACTTTATACGGGCACCATTTCTTTACATTGTGTGTTGTATTCTAATCTTTAACTAACCAGTTTTAAGACATTCACAAACAAAAACCTATAATATAGAAATGTCTCGAAATATAGTTTCTGGGTTAAAAATTGTTCATTTATTTTCTAGCCTTAGTTTTGTAACAATTATGTAGGCCCCAAACCATTTGCTAAATATCAGGCAAAGTCCAGGCGACATAAACAGAATACTTAAGTTTTTTTTTGTTGTCTTTTTTAATTGACATTTTCCTTCTTTGTGAAGAAAGTTCATCAAATTTTCGGTAATAGACAAATGGAATGGATTTTTTTTTTAAAAAAGGAATTTTAAAAGCCCAAAGTTAATGAACGCCTTGCTTAATTTTATGACCTTTGACATTGTCAAGTATCAAAGGAGATTTAGAATAACACGAAGTTACCATTTATCAAAGTAATATCTTGAAAATAAATACGTTTTAATTAAAATTACCCACGATATTAAAATATTGGTTGTCTAAATGTCACGTGACCAGCCATGGCGTCTGAGGAAGCAAGACATGACTATTTAAAGCCACAATATTGTTGCTGTTAAAATGTCCATCTCTGAGCTCACATTAAATGAACTACACCTCTGTTTGGACTATCTTGGTTTTGGTTTGTTTATTAGGACAACCTGACCTCGCGCACTGTTCCCATAGACAGAGGTGACGTCATACACAATGTGTCACGTAAAGGGAAAGTCACAAGGGAAATAAGTCAATTCCACTACTATGGGGTACTGGTAAATATTGTGTGAGAGCAAGTAAACCGAGTCAACTTCGTGATTATTTTGAGAGTTCTGGCAAATACTTTGTCATTACATTTTCACTTGGGACCAGTGGCGGCGTTAGGTAAGCGCGGGGCCTAGTGCCAGCAATGACCCCGCGGGGCCAGAGTACTAGTAAAGACCGCTAAGCACCAGTATGCTATGGTATTTAAAAATATGAAATATCTTGATTATTGTGTAATTTTAATACCGCGTGTCACCTTTTAATTAAAAGTTGTAACGGTGTAATGCTTTCAAAGACGTCTAGAGCTACGCTACGGAATTTGACCTTCAAAAAGGATTACAAGAGTGCCTCTATCGTTTCTTTACAATCGTTTCCAGCATACGTTCTACCATCCACTCTTTGTTTCTACATGTATAGGCTATTAACCAGGACGAGACATGATCAGGACCGAAACGCGGGGCCTACCTAAGCGCGGGGCCTGGGGCAGTCGCCCCAGTTGCCACCCCCAAACGCCGCTCCTGCTTGGGACGGATGTCTTTCATTCTGGTGGTTGTGGGGAGGGGGTGGGGGGNTATTTATGTGTATATCTATTTATCTTTATATCTATTTATGTGTATATCTATTTATCTTTATATCTATTTATGTGTATATCTATTTATCTTTATATCTATTTATGTGTATATCTAAATAAATATCAATATCAATCAATCCACCCCTCCCTCCACACCCCAGTCCCTTCCTCCATTTAACCCTCCATTCATCTATTTTGCGTCCATCAATCCATCCACTCTGCATTCATCCATCCCTCCACACCCCATCCATCCATCCCACCTTTCTGCCATCAATGAGATATGTAGCATTATCTTTTTTTGTCAATTAATATTATTAAAAATAAATCATGATTTAATAAAAATTTGGTTTTAAAAAGTTTATGGTGTTTGAAGTAAGAGTACAAGAGGTTAAAGTAATCTTGAAGGAAGATTAAAGTAATCTTGCAGGAAGATTAAAATATTCTTGAAGGAAGATTAAAGTAATCTTGATGGGAGATTAAAGTAATCTTGATGGAAGATTTAAGTATTCTTGAAGGAAAATTAAAGTAATCTTGAAGGAAGGTTTAAATAATAATGAAGGAATATTAAAGTAATCTTGAAGGCAGATTAAAGTAATCTTGAAGGAAGATTAAAGTAGGCTTGAAGGAAAATTAAAGTAATCTTGAAGGAAAATTAAAGTAATCTTGAAGGAAGATTAAAGTAATCTTGAAAAAAGAATAAAGTAATCTTGAAGGAAGATTAAAGTAATCTTGAAGGAAGATTAAAGTAATCTTGAAGGAAGATTAAAGTAATCTTGAAGGAAGATTAAAGTACTCTCTGAAGGAAGATTAAAGTAATCTTGAAGGAAGATTAAAGAAATCTTGAAGGAAAATTAAAGTAATCTTGAAGGAAGATTAAAGTAATCTTGAAGGAAGATTAAAGTAAGCCAAATAAAGAACTTTCAAAATATATTTCAATGTTATGAGATGTTTATGAAAAAGGGACATTACGTGACGAACTGAGAGATTGGAAAAATTTGAACCAATGGGACCTGGATTTCAGCAAGTAGATTTGGAAGGGTGGGGGTGTTGGTTGGAGGAAACGTGACGAGGCATGTTTCTCACTGGCTACTGCAACGGTAAGAAATAGATAATTGATAATGTATTCACAAGGAAATGAATCAATATTTTGTGCTTTGGAATACTGATTAGTTTTGTGATAAACCCCGGATGTTGTCTGCCCAAGCGGAAGATGACGTCAAAAGAGGGCGGGAAGACATGGCGGCTAGTGACAAGGACGTGTCGAAAATGTGACAAGAATTTGAGTTTATAATGTAAGCGATGGGACGGCGCAACAAGTTGTCACTGGTTGTAAGCGATGGGACGGCGCAACAAGTTGTCACTGGATGTAATCAAACGATTCTGCTAGTAAAAGAAATTTTGCGACTTAAGACAATTTTAATCTTTCGCTTAAACTCAGTACTTTATACAGTCGGACCTCTCTAAGCCAAACTCAAAGGGACCCTAAAAAATTTGAATTATGAGTTGGGGAAATTGGCTTGGTAGGTGCACATTCATCAAGGACAATGTTGATATTGAAATGGGAGGGGGGTAAAAGTCATGCCGGCTAGAAGACTTGAAAGGAAAGAGAGAAATATGAAAGGAAGCCAACTAGCTTTGACATACCGACACAAGCCCTTGAGATGAGACAACTTCCCTACCCTCCCTACTTTACTCCCCCCCCCCCCAAGTGGGATGATGAGTAAGATTTTTCTCTTTAAAAAGAGTCACCCCAGAATAATAACCCAAACTCCTTGAAAAATTCGACTAAGGGAGGTTGGGAGCCTAAAAGCTTCGAGTTATGGCAATCTAAAATGCTTTAGTCTTATGAAATCGGGCCTGGACCTAACAATTAATTCGACTTAGTAAAGTTCGACTTAGCGAGGTCTGACCGTGTGTCCTAACAATGGATCTTGTGTCTACACACTTTTCTGTACATATATTCACCAGTCTATACTTCCTGTATACATTTATCGCATAAAAGACATCAAATCGCATTATAAAAGGGACCTATCTGATATGTCGTAAGTTTGAATTAAACATGTTCTTTCCTCGGTCTTATATAGAACGACCCTACATTATTAGCAGATTTGTTAAAAAATATTTTATTACATTATTTTTCTTTAAATTTAAAGCATTGTTTACAATAGTTTTATTCGGTTATAAAAATCACATAGAACGATATAATACACTATAATAATAATTGGGTTTGTAGAGCGCCTACGGCGCTTATTTCTTTCAAAAGTCTCAGTAACTTATCCTTGTTTGATAAATACGAAATATTAAACTTCCTGATTTGTACACAAAGTATTTTATAATTATAAATGCTTAAATCCTATTTATACATCGTTCCCTTTTCCAAAATTAAAATATAACCCCAAACAATGACGTCAAATAATATTTTAGGCGAGAAACACCACACGTTTTTTTTTAGCTGCTATGGACTTTATTACTATGGACATTAATGGGACTGTGAGCACATTGTATGTAAACTGTAAGCACACTGTATATAAACTGTAAGTAGGCCTACACAGTATATAAGCTGTAAGCACACGGTATGTAAGCTGTAAACACACGGTATGTAAGCTGTAAGCACACGGTATGTAAGCTGTAAGCACACTGTATGTAAGCTGTAAGCACACGGTATGTAAGCTGTAAGCACACGGTATGTAAGCTGTAAGCACACGGTATGTAAGCTGTTAACACACAAAAAGATTCCCCAATGATCTCCCCCTAATTGATGTCATTTTAGTACAACAAAGAAACAAGGGCAAGTAATCCAAGTAACTTCCTGTCTTTGACGCCTTTAGACTGATAGATTTGTACTTTTACAGTGGAAAGACAACTTTGTCCCCAAAGATTAGACCCTACAACTTGAGTGAATTCTCCAAATATTCTCGAATTACTCCAAAAGAACACAAATTGTGTATACTTATACCGTATGATGTCAACTGTTTTAGAATCTTGTCAAACCGTACGCCAGAATTCCGAGTATTCACGTTTCAAAAAGATTTGAATATTTCAATTTTAAGAAACAAATCAAAAGAAAAGACAACTCAAAATAATACTAGGCTGAAAAATCAAAGGCTCTGCTGTCACATTAATTGTTGACCGAAGCCTTGGCTAATAGAACATTTATTGATTTCAGATTCATCCAAATTTTGGACTTTTGAAAACCGAACTTTGGTCGGACATCTTCAACTGTCAATGTTGCCCTTGTACCAGTGCAGGAATGTAAGAGTTGACCAATTGTATAAGGCCGGAGAAAGTGTGCATGCTTTCTCTGTCATGATGGCATACACGAATTCTATACAAGAATTCTATACACGAATTCTATACACGAATTTCAAAGAGTTTTTGTGGGGATCTAACTGTTTGAGAATGTCATAGATTTTAAGTAGGTAAATGTCATGGGCGGCTGGTAGGTAAACAAAGCAAGTCTCGCCGGGAAATGTCACAAGAAAATTGAGAATGTTGCACACCACGTGTGAAATCTGGATGTAGGTGTGAAAACAGGACTTGGCACATGTAGCACTTGAAGACAGGATGACTAGTGCTCGAGAGCTGTTCACTTTGTGGTAAAGGCGTTGTTTTTTTATTGGAAAAGAAAATCAATGACGTTGCTTATTCAATCGGTAAAACATGACTGACCAATGGGAATAAATGTGTTTATAAAAGTATTGGTCAGCTATACAAAACAAGACAGAACAAAACAAGACAGAACAAAACAAGACACAACAAAACAAGACACAACATACCAACAAAACCGAGCGTGTCAGCACGCAGCTAGGGACCAAAGAGCAAAGACATAAACTTACATCAGTTTTTAAAACAACCGTTGGTGTCATCTAAACCTCAGACAGTCGGACAGAGATCAATATTTTATTCGGTTGTTTATAGGGCAAGGGGCATATGGAAAGGCGGATGTCAACAAACATGGGTGGGCAACATTATGGGGCAAAATTAAGGGCGAGCAACATTTATGGGGTCAAGATTTATACAGTGGCGTAGCGTGGGTATGTGCCGCCCGGGCAACAAAAAAAAAAAAGGTTTGTCCCCCCNNCCCCCCCCCCCCCACCAAAAAAAAATGTTTGATGCTATAATGAAAAGATAATTTCTATCAGAAAGAAATATTAAAGTAAGTATAGTAGACTAGACATTTTATGTTACAAATAATTACATGCAGAAATTATTTCATTTCTTGAGGAAAAAAAAGTTGTTTGCTTTTCCTCATGGCACAATCTTTCATAAATAAATAACGTTAACCATACCATGCCCAATAGCCAAAAATAGCTATAGGAAGGTCATTCTCGGTGTTTTCATTACTCATCGCAATTAATTTTTCATTAACTTAATTTTACATAAGAACATCTCGCAGCTGTAAGAAATGTTGGAAATGATTTTATTATATGAGCAGTGTAACTACTTGCTTAGCTATTTTTGATAAACTTGAAAAAATTAAGTGATAAAGTAATCCTTGCTATTACACGTCAGGTAAAGTAATTCTTGCTTGACAATGTCACATGAGATACTTTGAATTTAAATGCTCTAAATTGAGAGCCAAATTTCAGTAGATTAGCAGGTGTATGACAATCTTATCTGTTTTCAAATTCCGAAACTGTCAAAACCTCAGATAAATGTTTACAGTAACCCCAGCCCAGCAGCTACAACTTTCTTCTCACCATTGTCTACACAGCATAGCTTAAACATCGGCTTTAATCGCCAACAATTTGCTATCACCATATTCGACTGGAAGATTCGTTTAAAATAAAAAGGTCTTCACAGCTAATTTTAGCAAATGTCAAAGCATCGTTTAATTATTCCATTAGATTCTCTGTAAGTTGTCTTTGCAAACAGTGGCATAGCTAGGTGAGGGGGTCCGAATTTGAAAATACCCCCGGTATAATATATATTTCGCAATCGATCAAAATGATTGGACCCCAAAAGAGGCCAAGCCCCACGGGCTCCCATATCCCTAGCTACGCCACTGTTTGAAAAGTATTTAAGCACTATAATTTAAAATAATTTTGGGCATAATTGAACTTATAAAAACTTGTTTCCAGATAGTAAATGTTTCCAAATGTCAAAAAATGAAAATAAAAGAAAAAGAAACACATTATGACTCGCAAAGTTCTGCGTCTGATCTTGCTTGTCGTCTGTCTCACCAGAAGAGAGCAAAGTATTTGTGATAATAATGTTAAACATTATAACAAGAGTTCTTGCCCCTTTGATTTGTTTTCTTTGCAACAGCGTTTTCTTGTTATTTTGAAATTCGATTTCTTATTCCTCCTATCAGCAAAATTTTGTTAATGATTAGCACTTGTTCATAAATATATTTATTTGAAGCAATAATTCTATGCCGAGCAGTTGTTCATTTCATTACATAAGTAACGTTCATCATTATTTTTGATAATATAGGACCAAGGAGAATAATTCATTTAAATACGCAACATATCTTTACACTTAGTTTACAAGTTATTCTCGCGGGTCCCATCCAATCTTAATTTATTTTTTTTCCTCTTTCAATTTTGCTACCGAAAAGTAAACGCAATGCTTTATAGACTATTCGGTTTCATTTTTAAAAGAAAATTAACAATGAGGAATTTGCCAACCTCACAAAGTGTTTTCCGGGGAATTCGATCATCTCATATATCAACTTGTTTAGGTACAGGAGTTTCTGATACTGTAACATAGGTGAATTTCAAATTTAAAGAATCAAATGACGTCATTCTAAGAAGCTAATTAATGACGAAAGGGGGCGCGATGGTCTAAGTAGAAGCGCGCTGGACTATCGAACCGCTGCAAAAACTCGAGTCGCGAGTTCGAGCCGTCGTACTGGCAAAGCCCCCAGGGCACTGTGCTAACCACACAATCCCATGCTAGTTAGTGATCAATGAAACTTGTGACCGCTAATTCACTTGCTCCCATGGACCTTCATGGTCTGTAAGGGATTTTTTTTCAATTAATGACGAGGAATTTGCCGCCCCTAACAAGCATTTATCCCCCACGCCACCCTCTCGCAACGCCAATACACGTATGTCTGTTTATATTGTTAATGAAAAAAAAAATACTTCCGTAAAATAAATCAAATTCTCCTTTATTATTAGTATTATTTAAATTATTCTACACACCATGAGAGATGATCTGTTGGCAAGTGATGCAGCGGTCACAGGCCACGGCTATAGGGTTTCCACGCATTACCCCAGCCGCCTAACTATTGTCTAGTTAGGTACCCATTCGGAGCTGGGTGACTCGGGGGCTCCTCAGGCCCCGAGAACAGATCCTCACCTTCGTGTGGATTCGAACTCGTGACCATCGGTATGAGAGTCGAGAGCGCTACCTCTCGACCACCACGTCCCACATACTCAAGACAATATCCTCATTTAGATTCGACTCTTACATTTAGAGTCATGACTGTAAGAAATCATTGAGTTTCAGATGTCACCAGAAATATGCGATTCTGTTTTGGACGTTACCTATGGAATCATTTGTTGACCCAACAACAAGACCCACAAGTTTTGGTTTAGTCAGAGATATAAAAAAAAGTTCAACGAAAAGTGGCCTTCATTATTTCAAAATAGGCATTGGTCACATGTTTATCTGAAGACAAAAATTGTAAGTGGTATAACAAAACGCAAAAAAAAAAACAAAAAAAAAACACCAAAACATGGCCTTGAATTATGTATCTGAAAAATATGTTGTTAAGCGTTGGAAAAAAATCTATATGAGAAGATCATGATAGTCATGTATTTGACACAGATATTGGACGCACAAAGAACAACACGGCTCAAGTGGCGTCGCTGGGGGGGGGTTCGGTGGGGAGGGCCGCCTCGGGTGACACCATCGTGGGGGAGACACCAAAATGTAAAATTCGCTATATTCCCGTTCTTTGGCACTGGAAAACTCGGAGGAGTTCTGTGGGTTTAGTCGTGAGGGGGTGACACCATGAGCTAACGCCCCGGGTGACACCAACCCTAGTGACGCCTCTGCAATGCTCACCAAGTAATACACGAATTTCACATTTCAGTTCTGGGAATTCTTCCTGTCCCCAAAAGTATCACAAAGTGACACTAAGTATCACAAAGTGACACTAAGTATCACAAAGTGACACTAAGTATCACAAAAGTATCACAAAGTGACACTAAGTATCACAAAAGTATCACAAAGTGACAGTTACCTGTTTGAAGCCACGGTACATGATCTGAAGTTCCTTTCTTGTGAACTTTGTGTTCTTGCACAGAGTGTCCAACCCCTCAGGTTTGTACCGCACAACCTGCATCTCAAGGTCATCGATGTCATTGTCTGGGGACAAACAAACAAACAAATGACATTACGAGACCTGTCTACACTTTCAGGTTAGATATGACAAACAAACAAACAAATGACATTACGAGACCTGTCTACACTTTCAGGTTAGATATATTTATAAGAATCGATTCTATGTGTTATCTGTGGCGTTGATATCTACCTGAATCAATCATTGGACATTGTGATAGCCATGGAATACACCTGATGGGTCATCTGTTGGCATGGTCAAGAGTGGAGTGGTCATTAGTCAAGTGTGGAGTGGTCATTAGTCAAGTGTGGAGTGGTCATTAGTCAAGTGTGGAGTGTCATTAGTCAAGTGTGGAATGGTCATTAGTCAAGAGTGGAGTGGTCATTAGTCAAGAGTGGAGTGGTCATTAGTCAAGAGTGGAGTGGTCATTAGTCAAGTGTGGAATGGTCATTAGTCAAGTGTGGAGCGGTCATTAGTCAAGAGTGGAGTGGTCATTAGTCAAGAGTGGAGTGGTCATTAGTCAAGTGTGGAGCGGTCATTAGTCAAGTGTGGAATGGTCATTAGTCAAGAGTGGAGTGGTCATTAGTCAAGAGTGGAGTGGTCATTAGTCAAGAGTGGAGTGGTCATTAGTCAAGTGTGGAATGGTCATTAGTCAAGTGTGGAGTTTTCATTTGGTCAAGTTTTAGGGCTAGTTAGTCATTTGTAAATGAGTTGTGATAGGATTTGTAACACTTCGTGGGTGGTTGCGTCAGATAATGAATGAATTGATGCGTGAGTTGGTGTGTGATCGTTAGCCGTATGGTGAGTGAGTAGGTTAGAGTTTGGGTAGGTGTGTGGCTGAGTTAGTTGGATGGTGAGTTTGTGTGTAGGTGATTTGAGCCGATGTGTTAAGTGAAATACCGTTAAAATAGCTCTGTTGAGCCGATGTGTGTAATGTGAAATACCGTTAAAATAGCTCTGTTGAGCCGATGTGTGTAATGTGAAATACCGTTAAAATAGAATCCCCTGCCGTGGAGAACTTGGCGTGAGGGGAGGAGGGGGTGTCCATTAATTAATTATTCAAGCTCAGGAAATATCCTCATGTCAGGTTAATTATTCAATATTAATGTCCTTATTATTTCCCCAGTCTAAACGTGTGTCTGTTCATCCTGGCATGTCTAAGAGATTGGCCAGTGTCTGGTTGGTTGTAAGTACCTGGCAGGACATTATTGGCTATGGGACACGATGAGGCGTGGTTTGTGTGTCATCTTGTCTTATTTTTTACTGTACACTTACAAGTCATACAATCTCGATCCTTCAAAAACGCGCACTCACCCACTAATTCAAACACACATTTGTACACATCTGTACACAACTCTAACACACGAGGGAAAGTGAAAAGCCGAAACCACAGATTATATTTTTAGATTACTAAGAATTGTTTTATACTACTATTAAGATCTTTGGAACACAAGTAACAAGATCTTTGTAACACAAGTAACAAGGTCTTTGTAACACAAGTAACAAGGTCTTTGGAACACAAGTAACAAGATCTTTGGAACACAAGTAACAAGGTCTTTGTAACACAAGTAACAAGGTCTTTGTAACACAAGTAACAAGGTCTTTGGAACACACGTAACAAGATCTTTGTAACACAAGTAACAAGATCTTTGTAACACAAGTAACAAGATCTTTGTAACACAAGTAACAAGGTTTTTGTAACACAAGTAACAAGGTCTTTGTAACACAAGTAACAAGGTCTTTATAACACAAGTAACAAGGTCTTTGGAACACAAGTAACAAGGTCTTTGGAACACAAGTAACAAGATCTTTGTAACACAAGTAACAAGGTCTTTGTAACACAAGTAACAAGGTCTTTGTAACACAAGTAACAAGGTCTTTGGAACACAAGTAACAAGGTCTTTGGAACACAAGTAACAAGGTATTTGGAACACACGTAACAAGATCTTTGAAAAGCAAGTAACAAGATCTATGAAACACAAGTAACAAGATCTATCAAACACAAATAACAAGATCTTTGAAACACACGTAGCACGATCTTTGGAACACAAGTAACAAGGTCTTTGGAACACAAGTAACAAGGTCTTTTGAACACACGTAGCACGATCTTTGGAACACAAGTAACAAGGTATTTGGAACACACGTAACAAGATCTTTGAAAAGCAAGTAACAAGATCTATGAAACACAAGTAACAAGATCTTTGAAACACACGTAGCACGATCTTTGGAACACAAGAAACAAGGTCTTTTGAACACAAGTAACAAGGTCTTTTGAACACAAGTAACAAGGTCTTTTGAACACACGTAGCAAGATCTTTGGAACACAAGTAACAAGATCTTTGGAACACAAGTAACAAGATCTTTGGAACACAAGTAACAAAATCTTTGGAACACAAGTAACACAATTTCTAAGTTTATCCCACTCAGAATGGCCGATCAAAAGATACCACGAAACGACATATAACGTCGTAAACAAAAGCCAATATGAATAATTCAATCCTGAGTATGTTTGACGTCATTTAATGGAATATCTCAAATGTGGTATACATTTATTTCTGTTACTTTCAACCTTCAGTTACGTAACCTTGTATCTCAGTTACGGATTTCTATTTAAAGAAAACAAATTGATTCTTTTCAGGAAGTGCTCAATGCTACAGTAAACAGTAAGGTTACAGGTATAGTAGGCAGGAAAAAAAAATATATATAGAGTCTATATAGATTTAATAATGAGATACGGTGAAATAATGTAGGACATTCACAGAGGTATGAAGTTTCATTTTAAATTAATGTAACAAGCAATTTCTTCTTTTAAATGTCTTTTCATTCCAGGAATATATGTGTAACAAATGGCTTTGAAATGAGAGAGTGACTGAGAGGAGGAGTGGCGGGGTGCGGGATAGAACGAAAGATGGGGAGAGTGAGAGAGAGAAACAGGGACAGACAGAATAAAATAGAGAAATAGAGAGTTTAAAAGAGAGAGAGAGAGAGAGAGAGAGAGAGAGAGAGAGAGAGAGAGAGAGAGAGAGACAATGAAATTTCACCAAATAGACATTTATTTATTTTAAGAACTAATTTAAATTATTATTTACCAAGTGCGAATTTGAAATCCATTTAAAAGAAAAAAAGTAATCGCCAAACAAAAAACAAGACCCACAAAATCTACGTTGGGGTTTTCCCTAAGAAGAGAAGCTCATTGGTCGTAGAGAGCTCCGGCGGTGACGTCCTCAACATGGAGACGTCAATATTGTATGAGGCGTTATGACAAGTCCAACAACTCGATTACAAAACGTCGATATTTGCTACACCATTTCCCGGTACACAAACACCAGGCTCCAGGAAATTCAGCCGCGAAAATAAAATAAGAAGCACCTTGTTTCAGCAGACGATAATAAAATATGAAGCACCTTGTTTCAGCAGACGATATCGCGCTGCGTGACGTCAGGACTAGAGGCACAAGAGGAGATAATCCTAGTGTTAGGAAAACTCCAAGAGAATGAAGAGAAAGAAAAAGCCACTGTTTGATCACCAGGAAGTCTTGCCGGAATGCCGCGTGCACCACGTCCCACCCGTTGGCCCACACGTCCCACCCGTTGGCCCACACGAGCCTTGTAATGCCGTAATCAATTATGAATAATTGAACCGGGACCCCCTCTATAAACGCTGTAATTGGCAGCAGGCCTGAGTCTACCCTGGCCCGTCCACCTAATAACCAGGTACATTGTCTTGTCAACTCTACAAGATTGTCCTAGAGAAACGTCCATCGATCCGCGCGCGCGCACACACACACAGACACTTCTTCCTTCATCTCCACTCTTTCTACCCCCCACCCCATCGCAAGCACCACGGGAAGTTGCCGGTGATAAAACACTTGATTTGCCATACCTCTCCTTTCAAATATCCTTTCACCTTTGACCCAAACCCACTCCGTTTGGACACCTCCCTCGCCCTCCCCCACATCTCACCGAGGCACTTTGGCGGGTCCGGGTCCTTATTTATTTGTTGCGGGCACCTCTTGGACTGACGAGTGCACCCCCCCCCACACACACTTCAGTCCAGTAGCGCACGCGCATTCGTCATTCATAACCCCGTCATTGATTGGTCTTTTATGAAAATAGCACCGAGCTGACGCCGACTGCTGCGGACTGCCGGGTCCGAGACACGCCTCACTGATTACCGTCCCTGTCTCACTTCCGACTGATGGCCAGGTTTCAGTTTGCCCATCTTGGCCAAGAGCCAGACCAGAATTCCTCCAGTCACTGTCTTAACTTGAACGTTTTGTCTACAAAATTAGGACATTTGTTTTAATCCAAAATTTTAGAAGTCATCAGATACCGAAATAACTTGTAGAAAAACATATTTTAACAGATAAATTAAAGTCTTTAGTCTATGTTTAGTCCTGAGACAGCTGTGGCTTTTTTTGTCAATGTTTTAGCCTTGCGATCTATTTTCAACGTTATGGTCTAAGCTTTCACCTTGTGGTCTGTTTCTTAAAAATAATCTTTGTGGGTAGATAACTCGTAGCAAATTTGTCTGTCCTGGTGTATACTTATCCCAAGAGGACTTTGAATATCTCTCTCTATCTCTCATTCTCTCTCACTCACTCTCTCATTCTTCTCTCCCTTTCTCTACTCTCTGTAAACTCCCTCTTCTTTTTGACATGCACTAAGTAAGTATCATTAAGTGGAAGTACAATGTAGAATGAAAAATGACGTCATTTTACAAGCTTTAAAATTGTTTAAAGCGAGACAACTCTGGACTCTCAATTCGAGACTATCTCGAACTCTCGAACTCAAACTGATTTCTAATTTACAATCCGGATTAAACCCTTTTGTAACATCAATGTTTTTGGCTCGCTTTACTTTTTCGATGCTAACATATCCTGCTTCTTATCATTACGAAATAAATATATAGATACAATAAATAATTACTAGTACGTACATGGTATTAAATTACCTAACGTTCTGTACAGGCCTATTTATCAATAGACATTTTTTTATTTTTTTTAATCAGCGACAGCGCTTCCTTTCTTAAGGAGGCGATTGAATAAATTGGCTTCATATCAGAAGTCTGAATTCAAAGTCGTCCAAGATCGGAAATAATACCCCAGGCCAAAAATATGATGGAAACGTTTTTAAACAGCACAGCTCAGTGTTGGGCCACCACAGTGGCAGGGTATCGATCTGTTGGCGCTGTGACGTAGCTGGGCGTCTTGCGTGGAGTGGGAGGGGGCGTCGATCGCGTGGTGGGGGTGTGGAGGGGGAAGAGGCCGCACTCGATGCTCGTCCGACATTTGTTTCCCTGTCAAAAGAACATTAGAACAAAATCGATACATGTAACTAGTTGTGTCATCAAGCAGGTTCCAGGAATCGATACTGTTTATCGTACTCTCAGTTTCTTGTGATCGTAGTCGTAAAAATAACAAGAGCTGTTAGGATCGGTTTCTATAGAAATGTTGTCTGTATATAAGATACAGTTCTGAAGCTTTTCGGCTAGTCTATTTCTCTGAGGCTTCTGTTCTTGTCTGTTGAAAAGAACATTAGTTGGAGGCCTCTATGGTTTCTCGGTAAATATCTTTTTGTCCCGAAACTCGTCCGCCTGTTCATAAATATTCCATTACTCTGAAATATCACCATATATATTCCATTGTTCTCATATATCACCATAGATATTCCATTGTTCTCATATATCACCATAGATATTCCATTGTTCTCATATATCACCATATATATTCCATTGTTCTCATATATCACCATATATATTCACTTGTTCTCATATATCACCATAGATATTCCATTGTTCTCATATATCACCATAGATATTCCATTGTTCTCATATATCACTATAGATATTCCATTGTTCTCATATATCACTATAGATATTTCATTGTTCTCATATATCACTATAGATATTCCATTGTTCTCATATATCACCATAGATATTCCATTGTTCTCATATATCACCATAGATATTCCAAAGAGTCAATGAAAGACATTGACTTTCATTGACTCTTTGGATTTCACCGCAGCAAAGTTTTCATTTTTATTTTTTTATTCGTTTTATTTGTGTATTGTATGTCCGTTGAAAAAGGCTCTTTGCTGAAACGTTCGCTGTTTTGTTACGTCCTGTCAGGCTAATCCTTACCCTGTTTACGTCTTTTCCATTTACTTTTTTTATAAGCCTGATTGCAGTCTCACCCCTCATTTTGTTAACATCTTACAGACGTGGATAGCTTACATCTTACATTGATCTTAAACGATGTGTTCAAACTAATATCTTAAAGATGTGGATAGCTTACATCTTACATTGATCTTAAACGAAGTGTTCAAACTAACATCTTAAAGATGTGGATAGCTTACATCTTACATTTAGCATGGGGCGCAACCCATGACATCAGCAACCCATGACATCAGCAACCCATGACATCAGCAACCCATGACATCAGCAACCCATGACATCAGCAACCCATGACATCAGCAACCCATGACATCAGCAACCCATGACATCAGCCCATGACATCAGCAACCCATGACATCAGCAACCCATGACATCAGCAACCCATGACATCAGCAACCATTTCGAACTAAGTTCAACTACTTCTTTCAAAGCCTTAATGACGTCACGGCGTTGTCGCCAAGTGTCAGCCCCTGTGTGGTGAATAATTAATGTTGTCCTGGTCAGTTGAAATATTGTCTGTCTGTCCGGCCTGCCACGGATACAGACCGACAGATACCTCCGGACTCCGGACAGAAACGGATGGTCACCGCATGGTGTAGTTGGACTCGGTTGATACAGGCGTAAATACTAACTTTGACTACAGGATATTCAAACTTCATTTTATGCTGTGCATGCGTTTCAGATTCGACATGATATTAATGTCGTCTAGAATAATTTCCCTTTAAGAAAATAAATCGTACATTCTTTTTTGAAAATTGCGTTTCAAATACTCATTCGATTTTTGATTACTTGTTTTAACAATATCGGCAGCTCTTGTCATTAGTAGGAGTCGTTCTACTGATACCTGTTGTAAGTGAGGACAATTTCATTTCAATGATACCTATAATAATTGAGACAAATGTCAATAATATTTATTTGAGTGAGACCCATCCCAATGATACTTGTTATAAGTGAGACCTATCCCAATGATACTTGTTCTAAAAGAGACCTATCCCAATGATACTTGTTATAAGTGAGACCTATCCCAATGATACTTGTTATAAATGAGACCCATCCCAATGATACTTGTTCTAAAAGAGACCTATCCCAATGATACTTGTTATAAGTGAGACCTATCCCAATGATACTTGTTATAAGTGAGACCTATCCTATGATACGTGTTATAAGTGAGACCTATCCCAATGATACTTGTTCTAAAACAGACCTATCCCAATGATACTTGTTATAAGTGAGACCTATCCCAATGATACTTGTTCTAAAAGAGACCTATCCTAAATGATACTTGTTTTAAGTGAGACCTATCCCAATGATACTTGTTATAAGTGAGACCTATCCCAATGATACTTGTAAAAGAGACCAATCCCAATGATACTTGTTATAAGTGAGACCTATCCCAATGATACTTATAAAAGAGACCTATCCAAATGATACTTGTTATAAGTGAGACCTATCCGAATGATACTTATAAAAGAGACCTATCCCAATGATACTTGTTATAAGTGAGACCTATCCCAATGATACTTGTTATAAGTGAGATCTATCCCAATGATACTTGTAAAAGAGACATATCCCAATGATACTTGTTATAAGTGAGACCTATCCCAATGATACTTGTTATAAGTGAAACCTATCCTAAATGATACTTGTTATAAGTGAGACCTATCCCAATGATACTTGTTCTAAAAGAAACCGATATCAATGATACTTATTTTAAAAGAGACCTATTCCAATGATACTTGTTCTAAAAGAGACCTATCCCAATGATAGTTGTTCTAAAAGAGATCTACCCAATGATACTTGTTCTAAAAGAGACCTATCCCAATGATACTTATAAAAGAGACCTATCCCAATGATACTTGTTATAAGTGAGACCTATCCCAATGATACTTGTTATTAGTGAGACCTATCCCAATGATACTTGTTCTAAAAGAGACCTATCCCAACGATACTTGTTCTAAAAGAAACCGATATCAATAATACTTGTTCTAAAAGAGACCTATCCCAATAATACTTGTTCTAAAAGAGACCTATCCCAATGATACTTTTTCTAAAAGAGATCTACCCAATGATACTTGTTCTAAAAGAGACCTATCCCAATGATACTTGTTCTAAAAGAGACCTATCCCAATGATACGTGTTATAAGTAAGACCTATCCTAATGATACTTATTATAAGTGAGACCTATCCCAATGATACTTGTTCTAAAAGAGACCTATCCTATATGATATTTGTTATAATTTAGACCTATCCCAATGATACTTCTTATAAGTAAGACCTATCCTAATGAAACTTATTATAAGTGAGACCTATCCCAATGATACTTGTTCTAAAAGAGACCTATCCCAAATGATACTTGTTATAAGTGAGACCTATCCAAATGATACTTGTTCTAAAAGAGACCTATTCTAAATGATACTTGTTATAAGTGAGACCTATCCCAATGATACTTGTTATAAGTGAGACCTATCCCAATGATACTTGTTATAAGTGAGACCTATCCCAATGATACTTTTAAAAGAGACCAATCCCAATGATACTTGTTATAAGTGAGACCTATCCTAATGATACTTATAAAAGAGACCTATCCCAATGATACTTGTTCTAAAAGAGACCTATCCCAATGATACTTGTTATAATTTAGACCTATCCCAATGACACTTGTTATAAGTGAGACCTATCCCAATGATACTTGTTATAAGTGAGACCTATCCCAATGATACTGGTTATAAGTGAGACCTATCCCAATGATACTGGTTATAAGTGAGACCTATCCCAATGATACTTGTAAAAGAGACATATCCCAATGATACTTGCTTTAGGTGAGACCTATCCCAATGATACTTGTTATACGTGAGACGTATCCCAATGATACTTGTTATCAGTAACACCTATCCTAATGATACTTGTTATAAGTAAGACCTATCCCAATGATACTTGTTACAAGTGAGACCTATTCCAATGATACATATTATAAGTGAGACCTATCCCAATGATACTTGTTATCAGTGAGACCTATCCCAATGATACTTATAAAAGAGACCTATCCCAATGATACTTGTTCTAAAAGAGACCAATCCCAATGATACTTGTTATAAGTGAGATCTATCCCAATGATACTTGTTACAAGTGAGACCTATCCCAATGATACTTATTATAAGTGAGACCTATCCCAATGATACTTGTTCTAAAAGAGACCTATCCCAATGATACTTGTTATAAGTGAGATCTATCCCAATGATACGTGTTACATGTGAGACCTATCCCAATGATACTTATTATAAGTGAGACCTATCCCAATGATACTTGTTATAAGTGAGACCTATCCCAATGATACTTATAAAAGAGACCTATCCCAATGATACTTGTTCTAAAAGAGACCAATCCCAATGATACTTGTTATAAGTGAGACCTATCCCAATGATACTTGTTATAAGTAAGACCTATCCCAATGATACTTGTTATAAGTAAGACTTATCCCAATGATACTTGTTATAAGTGAGACCTATCCCAATGATACGTGTTATAATTAAGACCTATCCTAATGATACTTATTATAAGTGAGACCTTACCCAATGATACTTGTTATAAGTAAGACCTATCCTAATGATACAAACATCCCACACATAAACAAATCACACACAAACAACCCACACACATACAATTCGCAGTCGGAAACTTTTGTGTGTGTGTATGTCTGTGTGTGTGTGTGTGTGTGTGTGTGTGTGTGTTCAAAAATTTACATTAAACATATTAACAATGTACATAGTAAAAGAGGACAGCGTAACAGTAGCACAGTAACAGTAGCACAGTAACAGTAGCACAGTAACAGTAGTACAGTAACAGTAGCACAGTAACAGTGGCACAGTAACAGTGGACATTGAAAACAATACCACAGTAATAATAACACAGTAATAATAACACAGTAACAATAACACAGTAACTATGAACACAGTAACAATAACACAGTAACTATGAACACAGTAACAATAACACAGTAACTATGAACACAGTAACAATAACACATTAACTATGAACACAGTAACAATAACACAGTAACAATAACACAGTAACTATGAACACAGTAACAGTAACACAGTAACTATGAACACAGTAACTATGAACACAGTAACAATAACACAGTAACAATAACACAGTATCAATAACACAGTAACTATGAACACAGTAACAGTACCCACATTGGGGTGTTGCTAAGGTAACTGTCCTCGGAGTGCACCCAACATTTACGTACCCTTCAATGACGCCTATCCCCCGAACATGGATAAAAACAAAAAAAACTATTAGCGTTTTATGCAAAAAAAAAAATATCCTCTCAATTCTCCCTTTGCGTAATTCGTACAAGTTCCTTTGTTAGTTAACAATTAATATTACTAGTAAAAAATATTTTTATAAAGTTAAACAAAGGGCTATAACCATGATTTTGAGAATGGTTTAACATCGGTTACATCCCTTGAAAAATATGGCAAAAATTACCAATATTTTATTCCCAAACACATTGTTCCCGAAAGTGTGGCTCTATTTTTAGAAACTGTTACATTCAAGCGATGATGTTCCACATTTTGTTTTTCTAGTTCGAAAGAATCTGTTCAAGAAAGTAGTGACAATTAGAAGTAGTGAGGAAAAAAACAACAACTTACCTCCAATATGAACTTTTTCATAAATTTGTCCCATGTTTAATTTGATGGTGACAACAAACCAAGACACACGGTGTGTCTACTGGATGTAACACAAAGATCCAGGTAATAATCAGGTGTCTTTGATAAGTACAGGTAAGAAATCAATCACATTGTATATAACATGCCTTCACTAAGGCGGGTATCACATGGTATCATTGCATCATGATATCCCTATATCATTGTATCAAAATATCATTGAATCGTGGTATCATTGAATCATGGTATCACTGTCTCATGGTATCAAACTATCATTGTATCATGTTATCATTGTATCATGATATTCCTATATCATTGTATCAAAATATCATTGAATCATGGTATCATTGTATCATAGTATCATGGTATCTAATGTTGAATACATTAAAGAGCTAGACTTAAAATACAACATGAGAAAATTATTCAGATTTCTGTAACCGATGTTAGTTCTCTCCCCCCCCCACCCCACACCCCACTCACGTTAAAGATTATTAATGGACACAAATTGTTTCAGTGTATTCTCTTACCCAAAAACTAGACCAGTCCACTATAACACTATAACTTATAGAGCCATTATTTACATACTGCAAGCAATAACATCCATAAGATGATGATAGAAATACTTCCAAAAATGTGTTATGTGTCCCCTCCCCCCCCCCCCCATGGCACATCAATTCTTCTGAGGTGCATGGGTGTCCTATGGTATGTCCTATGGTAGTTCTATGGCACGTTCTAGGTACGTTCTATGGTAGTTCTATGGTAGTTCTATGGCACGTTCTATGGTACGTTCTATAGTACGTTCTATGGTAGTTCTATGGTACGTTCTATGATAGTTCTATGGTACGTTCTATAGTACGTTCTATGGTAGTTCTATGGTACGTTCTATGATAGTTCTATGGTACGTTCTATAGTAAGTTCTATGGTATTTCTATGGTACGTTCTATAGTAAGTTCTATGGTAGTTCTATGGTACGTTCTATAGTAGTTCTATGGTAGTTCTATGGTACGTTCTATGGTACGTTCTAAAGTACGTTCTATGGTAGTTCTATGGTACGTTCTATGGTAGTTCTATGGTACGTTCTATGGTAGTTCTATAGTAGTTCTATGGTACGTTCTATAGTAAGTTCTATGGTAGTTCTATGGTAGTTCTATGGTATTTCTATGGTACGTTCTATAGTAAGTTCTATGGTAGTTCTATGGTAGTTATATGGTACGTTCTATGGTACGTTCTATAGTAAGTTCTATGGTATGTCATATGGAAGTTCTCTAGTATTTTTTGATGTACGTCCTATGGTATGATCTATGGTATGATCTATGGTATGTTCTATGGTATGGTCTGTGGTATGATCTATGGTATGTTCTATGGTACGTTCTATAGTACGTTCTATGGTAGTTCTATGGTATTTTCTGTTGTACGTCTTATGGCAGTTCTATGGTAAGTTCTATGGTAAGTTCTATGGTACTTTCTATTTTACATCCCTTAGTTATATAATGTACTCTGTCTCCACGGGGGCCACTCATTGAGCTGAGTCACGTGACGCTTGGGTGAACAAACACATAAACAGACTTGATTATATTCCCAGGTTTTATCACATCACCCTCCCGTGGATCACGTGACAACAGCGCATTGGTTCTGTAACAGTAACCTGAATTGTAACAGTAACCTGAATTGTAACAGTAACCTGCATTGTAACAGAAACAGTAACCTGAATTGTAACAGTAACCTGAATCGTAACAGTAACCTGAATTGAAACAGTAACATGAATTGTAACAGTAACCTGAATTGTAACGATAACAGTAACCTGAATTGTAACAGTAACCTGAATTGTAACAGTAAACTGAATTGTAACAGTAACCTGAATTGTAACAGTAACCTGAATTGTAACATTAACCTGAATTGTAACAGTAACCTGAATTGTAACGATAACAGTAACCTGCATTGTAACAGTAACAGTAACCTGAATTGTAACAGTAACCTGAATTGTAACAGTAAACTGAATTGTAACAGTAACCTGAATTATTACAGTAATCTGAATCGTAACAGTAACCTGAATTGTAACTGTAACCTGAATTGTAACAGTAACCTAAATTGTAACGATAACAGTAACCTGCATTGTAACAGTAATCTGAATTGTAACAGTAACCTGAATTGTAACGATAACAGTAACCTGCATTGTAACAGTAACAGTAACCTGAATTGTAACAGTAACCTGAATTGTAAAAGTAACCTGAATTGTAACGATAAAAGTAACCAGCATTGTAACAGTAACTGTAACCTGAATTGTAACAGTAACCTGAATTGTAACAGTAACCTTAATTGTAACAGTAACCTGAAGTGTAACAGTAACCTGAGATTTTACAGTTACCTCAATTGTAACAGTAACCTGAATTGTAACAGTAACCAGAATTGTAATAGTAACCTGAATTGTAACAGTAATCTGAGTTTTAACAGTTACCTGAATTGTAACGATAACAGTAACCTGCATTGTAGCATTAACAGTAGCCTGAATTGTAACAGTAACAGTAACCTGCATTGAAACAACAGTTCAAACAGTTTTTTTACAAATACGTGTTGAAACAAGTTATTACATAAACTAGCAATAATCAAGCAGAGAAGAATCGAAGAATGCAGGTGAGTCGTAGAACAACAATCAACATGTCTAATAAATCTCAACCTTATAACGTGAGAACAGGGGCGTAGCCAGGACATTTTGCAAACAGGAAAAATGATAAAATAGGTGGCCCACTCTATTATTAGCCTTATTCACTACTTGTGCTTTTGTAACATCTTAACCTCATTTTGGCAACTGTGTACTTCGTCACCTAGTGACATATGTAACCCAACCGCCACCACCCCCCAATCACAAGCTTCACTACGCTTTGGCGTGTGAGTTCTTGCTATTAATAAACTGTAAACAAATAAAGTTATGAGAAACATAGAAGTAGCATGAAGACCGTAAACAAATAAAGTTATGAGAAACATAGAAGTAGCATGAAGACTGTAAACAAATAAAGTTATATAAAGTTATGAGAAACATAGAAGTAGCATGAAGACTGTAAACAAATAAAGTTATGAGAAACATAGAAGTAGCATGAAGACTGTAAAAAAATAAAGATTAGGAGAAACATAGAAGTAGCATGAAGACTGTAAACAAATAAAGTTATGAGAAACATAGAAGTAGCATGAAGACTGTAAACAAATAAAGTTATGAGAAACATAGAAGTAGCATGAAGACCTTAAACATAACAAGTGTGAGAACAACCACCCACCCCCCACATCCTCACCTCGCTTTGGCGTGTGAGTTCTTGCTATAAATAAACTGTAAACAAATAAAGTTATGAGAAACATAGAAGTAGCATGAAGACCTTAAACATAAGAAGTGTGAGAACAACCACCCCCCCCCCATTACAACATTCACTACGCTTTGGCGTGTGAGTTCTAGCTATAAATAAACTGTAAACAACTAAAGTTATGAGAAACATTAAGTAGCATGAAGACCGTAAACAACTAAAGTTATAAGAAACATTAAGTAGCATGAAGACCGTAAACAACTAAAGTTATAAGAAACATTAAGTAGCATGAAGACCTTAAACATAAGAAGTGTGAGAACAACCACCACCACCCCCCCCCAAATCACAACCTTCACTACGCCTAAGCGTGTGAGTTCTAGCTATAAATAAACTGTAAACAAGTAAAGGTATAAGAAACGTTGAAATAGCATGAAGACCTTAAACATAAGAAGTGTGAGAACAACCAGCCCCTCCCCATCATAGCATAGAGGCGGGAGCGGGAGAAACCTGAAGGAAAAATTTAATCAATACGATACTCAACACACCACGTTACGGGCAGCTCAGGGCAGGTAGAGGATGAAAGGCCGGGGTGGGTGGGGGAAAGTAGTGGGTGGGGGGAGTTGCAGAGTAGGGTGCGGGTGACGTGAGGACGTCTGACGAGCGGGTCTGGAACTTCTCTAAACTGGCGATCTAATGTAAACGTAACCATAACGAGATGACCTGGGGTATTACCTAGGCCGCTGGCAACCTGTGTATAAGGGGACACATGTTTCTAGGGGCAAAGATGTGGATGGACTTTGATTGATGCGTTGTTTTATTACCTGTCACTGTTAGTTTTTAAGCATAGTTTAAAAATATAGTTATGGTGTTATAATAGCATTGTTTTAATTTTATATAATCTGTGTGTATAGAGAGGGAGAAGGGGGTAGAGAGTGAGAGAGTGGGAGAGAGGGCCAGAGAGAGAGAGAGAGGGGGGTCGAGAGTAGGAGGTAGAAAGTGAAGAGTTGGAGAGAGAGAGGGCTAGAGAGAGGGGAGAGAAGGTAATGAGTGAAAGAGTGGGAGAGAAGGGAGGGAGAGAGAGTAGGCGGTAGAGAGTGAAACAGTGGGAGAGAGAGGGGAGAGAAGGCGGTAGAGAGTGAAAGAGTGGGAGAGAAGATGGCGAGAGAGAGATAAGGAGATACAGAACGAATGAGATAGAGTTTATAACCTTTTTGATTCAGGTTATACAATTCGGAAACTTTCATTAGAGTATAGTATTGATATGTAGGGAGATTTAGAAAATTTCATTAGTGTATAGTATTGATGAGTAGGGAGATTTCCTAACATTTTGTATACGTTGGGTACAACATTTTTATTCGGGTTGATTACATTTTGTTGGTGATGAGTACAACATTTTGTTGGTGATGAGTACAACATTTTGTTGGTGATGAGTACAACATTTTGTTGGTGATGAGTACAACATTTTGTTGGTGATGTGTAGAACAGTTTGTTTGAGTACATTTTGTTGTTTGTGAGTACAACGTTTGTTGACCGTTGAGTACAACATTTGGTTGTTTGTGAGTACAACGTTTGTTGACCGTTAAGTACAACATTTGGTTGGTTGTGAGTACAACGTTTGTTGACCGTTAAGTACACCATTTGGTTGTTTGTGAGTACAAGGTTTGTTGACTGTTAAGTACAACATTTGGTTGTTTGTGAGTACAAGGTTTGTTGACTGTTAAGTACAACATTTGGTTGGTTGTGAGTATAACATGACCTCTGTGTTTTAGGGTCATCAATCCTAATACAAAGTCTGTAAAGAAATGTTTTAGAAATCTTCCAGGCCCCTGGCCCAGGCTCCGACTGACGTGTTGACCTAGATGAGAGAAACATTCGCGCGGCTCAATGAGAATAACAGGGGGAAATAACTCTGTAGAGCATCGTCTGCTTGGAGGCTCGTCTGGTTATTGAAGGATACCACAGAGCAAAACAGCGAACATCACAACAACGCACATCACAACAACGCACATCACAACAACGCACATCACAACAACGCACATCACAACAACGCACACCGCAACAACGCACACCACAACAACGCACAGCTAAACAACGCACATCACAACAACGCACATCGCAACAACGCACACCACAACAAAGCACACCACAACAACGCACAGCTAAACAACGCACATCACAACAACGCACACCGCAACAACGCACAGCTAAAAACGCAAAGTAAACAAGGCACCTCTTAGCAACGCAAAGTTAAACAACGCAAAGTTAAACAACGCAAAGTTAAACAACGCAAAGATAAACAAAGCAAAGTTGAACAACGCAAAGTTAAACAACGCAAAGTTAAACAACGCAAAGTTAAACAACGCAAAGTTAAACAAAGCAAAGTTAAACAACGCAAAGTTAAACAACGCAAAGTTAAACAACGCAAAGTTAAACAACGCAAAGTTAAACAAAGCTCACACCTGACTAATTTCTGTAAAACATTGAGAAGATGACCATAATTTAAATTATTATAAATACCACCTACGTTAATGATAGACATAGAGCGCCGACTACATGCTAATGGTATGTCCAGTTCTTTCGTGTCCCTGTTATTCTACGCCAAATTTGTGAGACTTAACAGCTGAGCAAGAATCTCTCATGCAGACACAGGAACACTGCAGATTTCACTCTTACTTCTTGTTGAGTTCACTATCTGCTCAGCGAGTTGTAAACAATTTGGTTTCAACATGTACAGACAGGGGAGCTGGAGTTTGGTAAACAAGTCGGCTATCTGGAATCTGTGCCAGCCAATGAGAGGCGTAAGTTAAATATCTCAATTTGTCTGGGTGCTAGCGGTCAGTTAGAGATTTAACGTCTATGCCAGCCAATGAGAGACGTACGTTAAATATCTCAATTTGTCTGGGTGCTAGCGGTCAGTTAGAGATTTATCGTCTATGCCAGCCAATGAGAGGCGTACGTTAAATATCTTAATTTGTCTGGGTGCTAGCGGTCAGTTAGAGATTTAACGTCTAAGTGCCATGGCATTACATAGTTACAATGTAAAAACATTCTGTTAATTCGCTGTGTTTTTATCAGAGCAACTGATAAACAGTGTTTATAAAGTGACCAACCATCTAACACAATATTTGTTTATGTAACCAGCCACAATAAACAAACTTTATAATATACAACAACAGAGCTGCTGAATACAAATGTCAATAGTTTCGCCGAATGTCAACAATACTTTCCCCCAATGTCAGCAACAGTTTCCCCCAATGTTTATCAATGGCAGGAATTAATATGATAATCACCGTGTAGCCCAGGTTTTCCGGGTCTGTCAGGTGAACTCATCCTCCTCCCCGCACCCCGTCCAGCATCACCTCTGCCAGTCGTACCCACCCCCTCCCGCCCTGCCAGTCGTACAGAATGAGTGGAATCAGATGGTGCGATAGACTTTTGATGACGTTGTTTTAAGACTTGGCCGCTCTCTGCAGGTCTTGAGGCCCGATGCAAAAGAAATGTGTTGTGATAGACTTTGAGACGTTTCTCTGACACGTGACCGGTATACAGAGGTATTGCGGTGAGTGCGGCCCAGGTATACGGTAGCTGAGGGGCCAGGAATACGCCCGAGAAGCTTGTTATTTTTAGACTTTGTTTTGGACCGCTTCTTGTTAGCAGTGGAAGATATCCGTTATAAGCAGTAAGTGTTAAGTACAAGATAGCAGAGTGCTATCAACCAAAGGATGGCAGAATGCTATCAACCAAAGGATGGCAGAGTGCTATCAACCAAAGGATGGCAGAGTGCTATCAATCAAAGGATGGCAGAGTGCTATCAAGCAGAGGATGGCAGAGTGCTATCAAACAAAGGATGGCAGAGTGTTATCAAAAAAAGGATGGCAAAGTGCTATCAAACAAAGGATGGCAGAGTGCTATCAAAAAAGGATGGTAGAGTGCTATCAACCGAAGGATGGCTGAGTGCTATCAAACTAAGGATGGCAAAGTGCTATCAAACAAAGGATGGCAGAGTGCTATCAAACAAAGGATGGCAAAGTGCTATCAAATAAAGGATGGCAGAGTGCTATCAACCAAAGGATGGCAAAGTGCTATCAAATAAAGGATGGCAGAGTGCTACGTTATAGCATATATCGTGATTCTTCAAGGTACCCACGGCTATGGGGAAACTATAAAAAATAAAAATGTAGTTGAGTCAACGTCTTAGTGCAATATTAACAAAAGTAATAAGTTTGAAATGGGGAAGTCCTGGGATAGGAAAGGGACGTTCCTGGGTTTGTTTTAACGCTGAGTACTGTCAGTGGTACTGTTAGTTGTACTGTTAGTGGTACTGTTAGTGGTACTGTTAGTGGTACTGTCAGTGGTACTGTTAGTGATAATGTTAGTGATAATGTTAGTGATACTGTTAGTGGTACTGTTAATGGTACTGTTAGTGGTACTGTCAGTGATATTGTTAGTGGCACTGCTACTGGCACTGTTAGTGGTACTGTTAGTGGTACTGTCAGTGATATTGTTAGTGGTACTGTCAGTGATATTGTTAGTGGTACTGTCAGTGATATTGTTAGTGGTACTGTCAGTGATATTGTTAGTGGTACTGCTACTGGCACTGTTAGTGGTACTGTTAGTGGTACTGTTAGTGGTACTGTTAATGGTACTGTCAGTGATATTGTTAGTGGCACTGCTACTGGCACTGTTAGTGGTACTGTTAGTGGTACTGTTAATGGTACTGTTAGTGGTACTGTCAGTGATATTGTTAGTGGTACTGTTAGTGGTACTGTTATTGATACTGTTAGTGGTACTGTCAGTGATATTGTTAGTGGTACTGTTAGTGGTACTGTTAATGGTACTGTTAGTGGTACTGTCAGTGATATTAGTGGTACTGTTAGTGGTACTGTTAATGGTACTGTTAGTGGTACTGTCAGTGATATTGTTAGTGGTACTGTTAGTGGTACTGTTAGTGGTACTGTTAGTTGTACCATCAATGGCACTTTTATCGGTAATTCAATAATCATTTCACCTTTTTTTTTAAATACACTCAACATGAACCAATCATTTACCTATTTATTCTCATTCTCGATATCCGTACTTGTAATCTTCTCCAAAAACATTATTGCTATTTGTAGGGTTTTTTACCACAGGAATCCTTTCGCAATCGGCTTAACGTAACAGACTTTATACCATTTGACTTTGATTTGTTCGACTCAAGTCTGTGGTGAGCTGAGGGGTGTGTGTGTGTGTGGGGGGGGGGGGTCTATGCCCATGTTTAACACTAACATTGAAAAGATACGTGGAATGTTTTAGAGTAACTCAGTTTGGTTACTAAATGGATGCCACTGATAATAAAAGAGAATGTTGACAGTTAATTGTATAGATACTGGAGCTAAGCTTCACTCAAGTGTTTAGTGATATCATCCGTGATCATTCTTTGGACACAAAGATTAATCTTGTGTTTTTTATTGTATCAATGTGTGCGAATATTTGGCTAGAGGGTCACTCAGTGGTAGCGGGTGTTTTTCGGAGCGCCGCGCCACTTAAAATAATGATATTCTTTAGTAAACATTACATTTTATTTCAGTAACAACAAAAATCGTATCATAAAAATAACACTTTAAAGCGTCAGTTTTAAATCAATTTTTGTTGTTGTTGTTGTTGCTTATGTCATATAATCTTGATTTCTAGATGCTAGCTTATTTATTATTATAATCGAATTAATGAAACAGTTGCAACATTCAATACTTTTTAAAAACATATTTAAAAATCAGGTGTGAAGTTTTTTGTTGAGACACGGCTGGTTTTCTGAATGTCTTGGCGGGCCACAAAAAAGCCCTTGTGGCGGGCCGCTTCTGGCCCGCGGGTTGTTTGTTTGTTTGTTTGTTTGTTTGTTTTTAAATTGGGGGGGGGGAGCAAGCTGACTTAATCCATTCATCTTGTTGTAGAGGGCCTACTTGCAAAAAAATGTTGACATCAAAGTGTGGACTAGACGGTGTGTCCTTATAGTGGTTGTGTGATGATGTAGCAGCCACTGAACTCACTACAGATCTTGTGTGATGCTTACTTTCAATTAAAAGTTAGCAAATATGGAACTAGGATAAAATAGTAAGGTTAAGTGTGCGTTACAAATAAAATCATTGGTTAAGGTATCCCTTAGCAAAGTGAACAATTAGATTACGTGTTCATCACTTTGACGAGTTAAATAATTCATTTTTCAAGTCACTTAATCGAAATTTATTATTTAGAAATTATGTTAGTGGAAAAGAATTCTTTTAATATAAAAATAAAAAAAAAAACAACGTTCATATTAAAGGCTAAGTTTCTAGGTGATATTGATTGGGGGCCGTACATAAAGTACGTCACGCTATTTTTGACAATTTTAACCCCCCCCCCCCCCGTTACAAATCTAGGACCCCTTCAAAGTACGTCACACTTTCGTAAAAAGGTTTTTTTGTTTATTAACAAAATAATTAAAATTGAACATAAAACACCGTGACGTCACACATGGCCGGACACCCCCTTCCCCCCTGTCACAAACTGCCACACTTTATTATACCCCCTCCCCCCTCTGGAGCGTGACGTACTTTATGGACGGCCCCTTGATGCTGACAATTAGAAGGCAGTGCGTTTGATTAGTAAGTTGTTATTGGCTCATTGTCTCTGATTGTGGCTCTTTATAATTTACCTAATAGCCTATGGCTGGTTATTTGTACACGGCTTGCTCTCTTTGTTCAGTGAAATATTTTCTCAGTTCTCAGAAAACATTGGGGTCAAAGGTCATGCGTGTATTGACTTAAAAAAAAGAGCTTTTCTGGTCGGAGAAAATTACAAACCAAAATAATTATTTAATGCCAAATTAATGCGTTTGAACAGAGCTCTAATAAATATACATACAGAGACACAATTTAAAATAGGCAACAAAAATATGAAAACATATCGTTATACAGAGATTCAACTTATTAAAAGAAAGAAACAACCCCCTCCTCCCTCCACTCCCCCCTTCCAAAACAAAAAGCATTATTCAGAATAACTTGTAGTGAACAAAATGAGGCGGGGGGGGGGGGGGGGGGTGAGACTGCAATCAGGCTTATCATTCGCTTTATTTGTGTATTGTTTGTTCGTTGAATGCTGTTTTCCGAAACGTTCGCTGTTTTGTTACGTCCTGTAAGGCTAACCTTTACCCTGTTTACGTCTTTTCCAGCGTAACTTTATAACACGTTTCTCTAAGAGCTTGTGATTTAAGATCTCGTTAGCGCGACACTAACCTGTGTGTAAACTCTAACTTGTAGCCAATCGACTACCGTGACTGTATTGTGGTTAAGAAAGGTCGTCTCATAATTTCCAATGCAAAATAAACCCAGTCGTCGTCACGTGATTCCCCAAAACTTATCAATGAAACAACTTACTTCGAGATTTCTGCGACAAGTGCAACTTGAATCCGTGAAATGACGACATGCGCCGAAAGATGGAGGCAGAAATGGAGAACATTTTGGTTTAGATTAAAAGATATAGTCATCACCCGCCGTCTGCCTGGTACAACTAACACAGGTGACAGCTGGCACACCACAAGGATGGAGTTACACACTTGTCTGACACGCGCGTGTCGTGTGCTCGTCATCTGACTCACGTTAGGACTATTGGTATGGTAGAGAAGACTTTGGAAATTAACAAATTTATTAAGAGCAGCGATTTTTTAGTTTTAGAAGATTGGGTGCATGGTTTAGAGTGGGGCAATGAGGTGGGTGTGTCTAGTAGGGCGTGGTCACGAATGGGGTATGGCCAAGAAAGAGTTGTAGTCAGGAGGAGGAAGTGGTCAGAATTTGAGTTCAACCAGTAGGGGCGTAAACAGGAGGAGGAGTGTTCAGAAAGTAGGCGTGGCTAATAGGGGCGTGGCCAGGAGTAAAAATGGTCATGTGGGTAGTGAAGCGCGATTATTTAAGCCAATAGCAGACATATCTCTTTTCTCTGAGCTATTTCGTTATGAACTGAAACCTTAGTTTAACCCTTTCACAAGTATTGGCGTGTTCTGGATCATTATTGTTTATATGTCCATCAATCTTTCAACGATCAGACTTCTCATACCCAACAAAATAAAACAAACAAAATATCAAGAAATGCCATACTAGAATCATGTCACACCTGACGTCTGGTGTTCAGGTGAAGAGAAAAATCAATCTGACTGCCCCCACACACCCTCATTCTGTGAGGAATACAAGACACAATCCCCCACTCCCCACCCCGGCCCCCATGTCCACTACTGTCCTCTGTGGTGACAATAAAGTCCCACCTCAACGTGTTCTACCCCAAGTAACATCTCCCCATTCTGCAGGTGATACTATGACAACAAAAGTTTCTTTCAATTCACGTCTTAATGATCATGTTGTCTTCGAACACAAGACTTCCTGGTATGATGGTCGGTCGGCTATCAGGGAACTTTATGGAAGATATGTGTAACAAATGGTGATCAAATACATTTTATTAATAAAATTTTTTTTCAATATACAATGTATGAGGAATGAAATGAGAAGTAGGAATTCTTTAAAAAGAATTTGGAGATTGCTCATTGGTGGAGCTAAATAATGTATATCATAGACAAAGGGAACTTGCATCCATAGAGTAGATTTGAAATGTATATTATTTATTTAGACTTTACAAACCAATTGACAACCACAGCGCAGTTCATCACAGATAAAGGGCTTGTGGTCTAAATCCTCCTTCAAAAGATTTAGGAACGCAGAAGGAAAAGAAGAAAATTCAGACTTTCCTTTCTTGGGGAATTTGAACAAATTACAATGTCAGTTGTTGAAATTCTTTACAACATGCTCTTTAAATACCTAAACATATTTTTAATTTTAACATTTAGAATAAAAATTTAAAATGTTGAATTTTCTTTAAAACTGGAACAAATAACTTTTCAAAACGTATTCTAACAAATCATTATACATATCTAACTATTTACTTTGCTCAAAAATTAAAAAGCGGATAAGACTCAACCCTTCAAGACCTTCAGGGCACTAAGAAAACACTTGGAGACTATTTGAGAAAGGTCATCAAACGAACTAAGGAAAATGAAAAAAAAAAACACGCTTTCTTCAGATGCTGACAGGATGGAAAAGCGAGTAGAGAGAAAAGCCATCACAAATAGGAAACAAAGAACCGACACCTCATATTGACTCTGATGACCTTCAAACCAATTGACACCTCATATTGACTCTGATGTCCTTCAAACCAATTGACACCTCATATTGACTCTGATGACCTTCAAACCAATAGACACCTCATATTGACTCTGATGACCTTCAAACCAATTGACACCTCATATTGACTCTGATGACCTTCAAACCAATTGACGCCTCATATTGACTCTGATGACCTTCAAACCAATTGACACCTCATAATGACTCTGATGACCTTCAAACCAATAGACACCTCATATTGACTCTGATGACCTTCAAACCAATAGACGCTACATTTAATGAAAAAACCTCTTCTTCTCCGTCGTTGGTGGCCTTTTAATTGTGGAGTGTTTTTGTTTTGTGTATTTGTGTGCAGAGGCGTCACTAGGGTTGGTGTCACCCGGGGAGGTAGCTCATGGTGTCACTCCTTCACGATTTAACCCATAGAACTCCTCCGAGTTTTCCAGTGCCACATAACGTGAGTATATATGAGTGGCTGCAGGATGTTCATATTTCATAAGGCCTGGAGATTTCAATGTAGGTCATTATTGAAATACGTGTCTATATTTATTTTGATTTTTAAAAATCTAATCGGAAATGAAGCTTTAAAAAATTAAGAAAAATTATTTTCGGGCCCCGGCCCCAAAGGAACAGACTTTAGTAGTTTTTTTATCCTATACAATTTAAAAATTTTAAAAGCCTAATGTGGTCAATAAATCTATATTATACCTAGTAGCCAGTGGAATGGCTAGGAAGTTTTAGGGGTTTTGAGGCCCGGGAGGCTTAACCTCTTTGGGGGACACTAATTTGGGGCCCCCTTAAATACTAAAATAAGGGCCCGGTAGCCCTATTGGTGTAAGATGTATAAAGTTCAAAACAACAGTTTGTGTCAATCTGGATCACGAATGGATTTCTTTGTCAATATTTGGAAAATAAAATGAGGGAAATCAAATGGTAAACATTTCTTAAGTGTTTAAAAAATTGAGATTAGGGGCCCTCGGTTCGTAAAGAATGAAAAATAAAACTTTAATGTCCTATTTTAATATAGACCATTAAGTTGTTGTTTTTTTATATTCCAAGTTTTATCAAAATCCATTTACCTACTATCCGAAGTTGAACAATTTTATTGAACTCTTATAAGGTGAAAAAGTTACATTTTGGAAGCGGCCCCCAGTGAGTAATAGCCTGTGTTTGTGTGTGTGTGTGATTATGTGTGTGTGTGTGTGTGTGTGTGTGCGCGTGTGTGTACATGTGACAATTGCGGTAGTGTACTCAAGAACTTCCAAAAGCTTCCTGCTTCTACCCACACGGGAAGTTGAGGAGTTAATCATTTTCAATTTTTAATAAAGCTCATTTAAAGAAAAAAATACATTTGGGCCCCCGGCCCACTGTAAGTGATAATTTAAATATTTTTTTGTCTCTTACTATCGTGAAAATGTACCCAACCACGTCCCAAAGTTTAATGCATTTACCTGAAGGGAAACTGCAGAATGAGTGATTTTTTGTTTTTATATAGCCCATAAAAGAAAAAAAAACTACATTTTGGCCCCCGGCTCCCAACGAGTAGGAATTAAAAAATTACTTCAGCAAATTACCGTCGTTAGTTATAGAGTGTTCTCAAATTACTTCCCAAAGTTTCATGCTTCTACCTACACGAGATGTTAGAGAATTTACAGCTTTCAATGTTAACACAGCTCATATAAGGAAAAAACTACATTTTGCCCCCCCCCTGGCCACATGAGGGGGAATTTTAAAATTATTTTTCTCCATTCTCGTTGGGAGAGTGGGCTCAATAACTTTTGGAGAATTAATGATGTGTCAGTTTTTAATATAAGAAAAGAAAAACTACATTTGGGCCCCGGCCCCCAGTAAGTCATTATTCCAATATTTCTTTCGCCTTTTACCATCGCTGAAATGTACTCAACAACTTCCCAAAGTTGCATGCTTCTACCTACACGGAAATTGGAGAATAAGTGATGAGTAAATTTTTATGTAGAAAAAAAACCACAACATTTAGGCCCCCGCCCACCTTGTGTGATAGTTTTATAATTTTTTCACCGGTAACCATTTCGGGAGTGCACTTAACAACTTCCCAAAGTTTCATACTTTTACCTATACGGGAAAATGGAGAATAAGTGATGAGTCCTTTTTTATATAGGTCATATACTGAAAAAAAAACTACATTTGGGTCCTTGGACCCCCAGGGAGATATAGTTTTTTTTTTCCACATGTTACGATCGTAGAAATGTACTCATGAACTTCCCAAAGTTTCATGCTTCTACCTACACGGGAACTTGGAGAATTATTGATGAGTGAGTCAGTCAGTGAGTGAAGGATCTGACGTGTATCGAATTTATTACAAATAACAGCGCATAACTTTTTGAAAATCGTTGCAATATAATAACGTATTTTATCGTTGAAATATAATATCTAATTGATCGTTGAAATATAATAACGTATTTTATCGTTGAAATATAATATCTAATTATCGTTGAAATATAATTTCGTATTTTATCGTTGAAATATAATATCTAATTATCGTTGAAATATAATTTCGTATTTTATCGTTGAAATATAATTTCGTATTTTATCGTTGAAATATAAAGTCGTTACAGAAAAAAAATCCACGAGTCAATTTATTATTTAAGAAGACGCTGCGGGCTGGACTTTGGACAGAGCTGAGCGAGAATATATTCTGTAACATGGTTAGGACTAAATATAGGACTTTTTAGACAAATGAAATGGGGCATTACTGAATTTTAACTGCTAGGACGAATTAAGTTAAATCAATCAAACATTTTATGAGAAAAATCGATTATGACGTATTAGGAGAAATCGATTAACATGTTATTAGACAAATCGATCAAGACGAGTTTAAAGAATTTATTTAGAAGAATTCGGAAACTCGATTAAGAAACTAGTGAGACGATAGGGAAAGATTGAGACGATAGTGAAAGATTGAGACGATAGTGACAGATTGAGACGATAGTGA
>MUZC01004453.1:206163-230293 GCA_002072015.1 Radix auricularia
TGAGACGATAGTGAAAGATTGAGACGATAGTGAAAGAGTGAAACGATAGTGAAAGATTGAGACGATAGTGAAAGATTGAGACGAGATTGAACGAGTTAGACGATAGGGAAAGATTGAGACGATAGTGAAAGATTGAGACGAGATTGAACGAGTGAGACGATAGGGAAAGATTGAGACGATAGTGAAAGATTGAGACGAGATTGAACGAGTGGGACGATAGTGAAAGATTGAGACGATAGTGAAAGATTGAGACGATAGTGAAAGATTGAGACGATAGTGAAAGATTGAGACGATAGTGAAAGATTGAGACGAGATTGAACGAGTGAGACGATAGGGAAAGATTGAATCGATAGTGAAAGATTGAGACGATAGTGAAAGATTGAGACGATAGTGCAAGATTGAGACGAGATTGAACGAGTGAGACGATAGGGAAAGATTGAGACGATAGTGAAAGATTGAGACGATAGTGAAAGATTGAGACGGTAGGGAAATATTTAGACGGTAGGGAAATATTTAGATGGTAGGGAAATATTTAGACGGTAGGGAAATATTTAGACGGTAGGGAAATATTTAGACGGTAGGGAAATATTTAGACGGTAGGGAAAGATTGAGACGGTAGGGAAAGATTGAGACGGTAGGGAAAGATTGAGACGATAGGGAAAGATTGAGACGATAGTGAATGATTGAGACGATAGTGAAAGATTGAGACGATAGTGAAAGATTGAGACGATAGTGAATGATTGAGACGATAGTGAAAGATTGAGACGATATTGAAAGATTGAGACGATAGTGAAAGATTGAGACGATAGTGAAAGATTGAGACGAGATTGAGTGAGGTAACGGGAATCAGAGCTTAGACTTTGGGTCAACAGTTTTATCAATTTAAATCTAAATTTGTTAGGTAAAGATTGGTGATAAGAATAAGGCTGTTCTGTATTTGTTTACGAGCAACAAAGGCTGCCCAAGGACGATCCGCCGTCGTTTCGGTGACATGTTGTCTTGGAGTAACAGTAGTGATTAGTAGAAGTGACACACTTCAAGATGGGAACACAGTACTGAATGATGACAAAAATACTGCACCAAAAATAACTCGATTTGAACGACTGCGTAATCTTTTCTATTTGTAAATGAGCATTAATTATTTCTCCGCTAGTCATTGGCTGTTGGAATTTGAGGGACCAATCGCTATCGAGGACAACTGCTTTTAATTATTATAGATTTATTAAGTGTCGTGCTAAGCATGTTAGCCTGGATAACACTACATATCAGCCATTGTTAATCACCAATTTTAAGAAGCCGTCTAGATATTTAATTTTAAATCAAACTATAATCACGGAATCAAAGGCGATAGAGACGGAAATTATTGATTTCTTTTACAGACAAAATATTTATTATTACTAGGTTGAATTCTTTTTATGTAAAAAGTTTATAATAAACTAATTACAGTGGAAAGCGAAGAGGTTTGAAAGTTCAACAATTTGATAATTTTTGTGCCAAAGTTACCTCCCCAACCTATTACTTCCATTATATAGCCATCAAGTTTTGAGGTTTTATGTTTGATCAAATTAGCCATGCGATAGGGAGATAACTCGATCTGCATAAACTGAATTAGTCACACATAACTGAAACATAATTCTATATGATTTTGAAATATCTCTACATGCCTCGCTCTGCATAAACTGAATTATTCACACATGACTGAAACATAATTCTACATGATTTTCAAACATCTCTACATGCCTCGCTCTGCAGAGTAAAACTGAATGAACAAAATAGCGGGGAGGCTAATGAAATAATGGGTTATGCTGACTGAAGTAATACTAAACTTTTCTACAATGTCTCTTATTAATTTTATTGACCATAGCCTTCGGACAGTTTGACCACAACATTTGGACAGTTTGACCACAACCTTCGGACAGTTTGACCACAACCTTCGGACAGTTTGACCACAGCATTTGGACAGTTTGACCACAACATTCGGACATTTTGACCACAGCATTTGGACAGTTTGACCACAACATTCGGACAGTTTGACCACAACATTTGGACAGTTTGACAACAACCTTCGGACAGTTTGACCACAACCTTCGGACAGTTTGACCACAGCATTTGGACAGTTTGACCACAACATTTGGACAGTTTGACCACAACCTTCGGACAATTTGACCACAACATTTGGACAATTAGTCCACAATCTTCGGTCACTTTGACCACAAACCTCTGACAGTTTGACCACAACCTTCTGACAATTTGACCATCATTAACAAAGGCACACGAGAATCAGATCCATCAACATTTCAACTCTTTTCTCAATGGCCATTGTAGACTTGTACAATCAGGCCCACTAACATACAATCAGGCCCACTAACATACAATCAGGCCCACTAATATACAATCATAGGTACTAACATACAATCAGGCGCACTAACATACAATCAGGTGCACTAACATACAATCAGGGGCACTAACATACAATCAGGGGCACTAACATACAATCAGTGGCACTAACATACAATCAGGTGCACTAACATACAATCAGGTGCACTAACATACAATCAGGCGCACTAACATACAAACAGACATTCGAATCACCCAGAAAACAATCACTAACAGACATTCGAATCACCCAGAAAACAATCACTAACAGACATTCGAATCACCCAGAAAACAATCACTAACAGACATTCGAATCACCCAGAAAACAATCACTAACAGACATTCGAATCACCCAGCAAACAATCACTAACAGACATTCGATTCACCCAGCAAACAATCACTAACAGACATTCGATTCACCCAGCAAACAATCACTAACAGACATTCGATTCACCCAGCAAACAATCACTAACAGACATTTGAATCACCCAGCAAACAATCACTAACAGACATTCGAATCACCCAGCAAACAATCACTAACAGACATTCGAATCACCCAGCAAACAATCACTAAAAGACATTCGAATCACTCAGCAAACAATGAGGTTCACGAACAGACAGACTAAACAACCCTCGGTTTTATTTAGCCAAATGACCAATCACAAACACACCTGGCCTAGGGGAGACAAAAACAACTGAATTTAATCCAAAACACATGATTTAAGACCTGCCACTATGGGGAACAGGCAAATATTGAGTTGATTTCACTGGAGAACAAAACTGATCTATCAATTATGCACGACATTTCTTCTGTGCGTCACTTTGGATTTAGCTCATCCTCTACTCATTGCTTTTTATAACAAGCGGGAGAATTATAAATTGTGAGGCCGTTTGCACTGAGAGGCGGTGCCACGAGGGGAGCGACAGATGAATTAGAATGCCCGAGGCTGGGAGAAACCGAGTTTTTTTAAAGTTTTTTTTTAATGAGCTGGGACGGACTTTGAGCTCAGGGTAATGTAATTTAATGAGGATATGAAACAACTGGTAATTATTAGACTTTAAAATGATATTTTTTTATATTTTGGAAGTTTGGTAAACTGGGTTTTCCCTCATGGAACAAAGTTTAAAATATAATATTATTTGAAATTAGACATTTTTAATGAGGTAGAATATAGAGCCGCCCCCCCCCCCCCAACCGAATAAAGTCTTATAGGAGACCAAACAAGGGAAAAAAGACAAAATTCTTTGATAACAGACAATTGTTCTGAATAATGCGTCAATCAAACTTTAAAGGATGGAGACCACACATGTCAGAGAGCAGTTGCCTGTCTTTATATATGTCACTCCTAACTCGATAAACTAGAAACTAATTTTTTTAAACAATAATTTAAATCAATGGAACAATTAGTTTCAATTTCTTTGATTTTGTTTTAATTAAAAGACAAGATAGAAAAATTAAAATGTATACGGAATATTTGTAATTGAATCAGAAACATAAACAAATTCATGTATGACTGTGCATTATATTTTATCCCATTGATTAATAGTACAGTGATACTGATACCACAAAACTGATAGCCCAAGCCCAATTTCATCTCATTGTAATGATATCATCATCTATCGCGGAGAGTAACTGTTTTCCGCGGTATTTAGATGTCCGCAAAATTATTGTCTGAATAAACTGTGAGTAATCGAATCATCTTACGATTAATGGGATCGTTCGTCAAGAGGCACCCTTGAATAAGTTCCATGAGAAATAATCGATACAACATTTATTTGATTTATGTTGAGTTTATGAACCGCATGCAAGAGGCACACGGGGTATTATGGAAACTCATGAGGTATCATAGGACCTCATGGGGTATCATAGGACCTCATGGGGTATCATAGGACCTCGTGGGGTATCATAGGACCTCATGGGGTATCATAGGACCTCATGGGGTATCATAGGACCTCATGGGGTATCATAGGACCTCATGGGGTATCATAGGACCTCATGGGGTATCATAGGACCTCATGGGGTATCATAGGACCTCATGGGGTATCATAGGACCTCATGGGGTATCATAGGACCTCATGGGTTCGCCGTGCTCAGTTTCCCAGCAGACAACATTCAAAGCATTACGTAATGATGGAAAGTTCATTAACTTTACGATATTAGGATAAAATCGATTACAATCACAGGGCCCGAAACCACCTCAATGAAAGGGGCGAGAGAGATCTCAAAGAAGTCGGTCATCACACTTAACATATTTGTACCGGATTGGTGTATGTATAATCCACTAGACATATTTGTACCTGATAGGGTCATGTATGATACACTAGACATATTTGTACCTGATAGGTGTATGTATGATACGCTATATACATTTGTACTTGATAGGTGTATGTATGATACACTATACATATTTTTACCTGATAGGTGTATGTATGATACACAGATTGGTGGATCATATGTGTATGTATAATACACTACAGATTTGTGGATATGATGTGTATGTATCAAACACTGCACATATTTGTGGCTAATGAGGTGTATATATCATAAACTACACATAATTGTGGATATTAGGTGTATGTATCATAAACTACATATATTTGTGGATATTAGGTGTATGTATTATTCACTTCACAGATTTGTGGCACGTTTTTATAACATGTGTTAGTAGGTGTTTATATTTATGACATGGTTTAAGTAGGTGATTTTTAACAAGGTGTAGGTAGGTGTTTATAAAAAGGTGTAAGTAGATGTTTTAGACTAAGATGATCAGTTTGGAGAAATTAAAGTTTAAATTTATTCAGCAAGAAAGATGTTTCTAATAAAATCCTGTAAATCTCGACTAGAGTTGCCGTCATTTAGAATTAGGGACCAACCGGAAACCGCTCCGCACATTGGCCCAGGCCGGATATCGTGATTTATCGAAACTATTCGCCTCGGCAAATAGTGCTCACACAAATAGCCAAATGCCAAACATTTTTAAAAAATAGGCTACCTAAAAAATACAATTTTGGAATTCGATGCATATCAAGATTAGTATACTTACAAATAGTTCAAAAATATAACAAATGTAATTAAGTTGTATAAATTAATCATTTGAAATTATAAAGATATAAAGTTAATAAACTAATTGTCTACGACAAACTTCGTGTTTACTTCAAACGATTAGCGCCACGCCGCTATATTTAAAATTTAAACTGTTTAAATATCAAATAATAAAATAAAATGAATTCAAATTAAAGTAAATAAATTAACTAAAATTAGCAGTGACTAACAGTTACAAAGTAAATAAGTAAGATGTTAACAAGAGAAACCAAATTTACAAGAACATATAAAGAATTTATTACTTTAAATTTCAATAAATCAATAGCCCCTTATTCTGGACATAATCATAATATTGTACTTTGCATGAAGAGTTTAGACGGTGACAAAGTAAACAATATAAAAAATACAGTCAATAATAATTTAATAAACCAAATTGAATGTCTAAAATTAAATTGTATTTGTAGAAAACGTGAAAGCTAAATACAAGGCGGTAATGGTTTGGAAAATAAAGCAACCGCTAATCGTTTTCAAAAACGAAAATAAATCGAATTTCAGAATTTCGTTTAAAAACCCTAGTACTCGGATTCGAAACCGGATCTGACAAATAGTACTTCTAACTATTCGGATCTGACAAATAGTACTTCTAACTATTCGGATCTGACAAATAGTACTTCTAACTATTCGGATTTGGTTCTCGGTAAAAAATGTCCATCCGGTTGGTCAATATTTAGAATGGTTAAAGTTTTGTTCATTCGTAAACTTATCAAAGAACAGCTTATCTATACTATATCTAAGAACAGCTTATCTAAAAACAGCTTATCTATACTATTTTTAAGAACAGCTTATCTATACTATATCTAAGAACAGCTTATCTAAAAACAGCTTATCTGTACTATTTTTAAGAACAGCTTATCTATACTATATCTAAGAACAGCTTATCTAAAAACAGCTTATCTATACTATTTTTAAGAACAGCTTATCTATACTATATCTAAGAACAGCTCATCTATACTATATATATGAACAGTTTATCTATACTATATCTAAGAACAGCTCACCTATACTATATCTAAGAACAGCTTATCTATACTATATCTATGAACAACTTATCCCTACTATATCTAAGAACAGCTTATCTATACTATATTTAAGAACAGCTCATCTAAGAACAGCTTATCTATACTATATCTAAGAACAGCTTATCTATACTATATTTAAGAACAGCTCATCTAAGAACAGTTCATCTATACTACATCTAAGAACAGCTTATCTATATTATATTTAAGAACAGCTCATCTATACTATATCTAAGAACAGCTTATCTATACTATATCTAAGAACAGCTTATCAATATTTTATCTAAGAACAGCTCATCTATATTATATCTAGATAACGTCATTATAACACGATAGCTCGACATGACGTAGCCAAGAAATGACACTCAAACAATTGACCTTCATCAGGTCCTGCTTGAGTGGCGAAATGTTGTGAGAACTCCAAGCAGACGATCAGTAATTTGTTTACATATGGGACACAGGGTAATGTCTTAACATACAGAATAAAGGTGATAGAGCAAGGGTGGGGTAAGAGAGGTGGAAACATATGGTCTATACTACTCTATACTCAGACAGAAAAATATCTTATATACTACTCTATACTCATACAGAAACATACCGTCTAAACTACTCTATATTCAAACAGACACATATGGTCTACACTACTCTACTCATACAGACACATATGGTCTACACTACTCTATACTCATACAGACACATATGGTCTACACTACTCTATACTCATACAGACACATATGATCTACACTACTCTATACTCATACAGGCAATTAAGGTCTATACTACTCTATACTCATACAGACACATATGGTCTACACTACTCTATACTCATACAGACACATATGGTCTATACTACCCTATACTCATACAGGCACATATGGTGTATACTACTCTTTTCTCATACAGACACATATGGTCTATACTACTCTATACTCATACAGACACATATGGTCTATACTACTCTATACTCATACAGACACATATGGTATACACTACTCTATACTCATACAGACACATATATTCTATTCTACACTATACTCATACAGACACATGTGGTCTATTCTACTCTATACTCATACAGACACATATGGTCTATACTACTCTATACTCATACAGACACATATGGTCTATACTATTCTATACTCATACAGACACATATGGTCTATACTACTCTATACTCATACAGACACATGTGGTCTATACTACTCTATACTCATACAGACACATATGGTCTATACTACTCTATACTCATACAGACACATATGGTCTATACTACTCTATACTCATACAGACACATATGGTCTATACTACTCTATACTCATACAGACACATATGGTCTATACTACTCTATACTCATACAGACACATATGGTCTATACTACTCTATACTCATACAGACACATATGGTCTATACTACTCTATACTCATACAGACACATCTGGTCTACACTACTATATTCTCATACAGACACATATGGTCTATACTACTCTATACTCATACAGACACATATGGTCTATACTACTCTATACTCATACAGACACATATAGTCTATACTACTCTATACTCATACAGACGCATATGGTCTATACTACTCTATACTCATACAGACACATATGGTCTATACTACTCTATACTCATACAGACACATATGGTCTATCTATACTACTCTATACTCATACAGACACATATGGTCTATACTACTCTATACTCATACAGACACATATGGTCTATACTACTCTATACACATACAGACACATATGGTCTATACTACTCTATACTCATACAGACACATATGGTCTATACTACTCTATACTCATACAGACATACTCTATACTCATACAGACACATATGGTCTATACTACTCTATACTCATACAGACACATATGGTCTATACTACTCTATACTCATACCAGAGGAACTGATAGACACGGATATAAACGACATTTTGTGGAAGTTAGTTTTAAACATTTGCTATTATTTTATTACATTGTTGATGTCTACAAGTGTCGCTGGGTGTTATTAAAAAATGGCCCCGGGTGGATGTGGGTTTGAGGCTATTAGTACACAATTTATAATAAACAGTTTACACAAACTACCGTGTTAGAGGGTAATCAAATAAAACTTTACTATGAATGAATGAATGAAATAATACAAACTATATCAATTATTATTCTACATATTGAAATGTTGGTCTCACAAGTCAGAGTTTCCACATCCATCATTCTCAGTTGTCTCCCGTTTAAATTATAGTTTTACATTTTAAAATACGATAACAATATGAGAAAATCTATTGTCTTAAAGTGCGGCTATTTGATCGATCAGTGAGAGAGAGAGGCGGAGAGAGAGAGAGAGGCAGACAGAGAGAGGGGGACAGGGAGATAGGCAGAGAGAATTAGACAGAGAGAGAGGCAAAGAGAGAGGCAGAGAGATAGGCAGACAGAGAGAGGGACAGGGAGAGAGGGCAGAGAGAGAGAGAGGCAGAGAGAGAGAGGCAGACAGAGAGAGGGGGACAGGGAGATAGGCAGAGAGAAAGAGACAGAGAGAGAGGCAAAGAGATAGGCAGACAGAGAGAGGGACAGGGAGAGAGGGCAGAGAGAGAGAGAGGCAGAGAGAGAAAGACAGAGAGAGAGGCAAAGAGAGAGGCAGAGAGATAGGCAGACAGAGAGAGGGACAGGGAGAGAGGGCAGAGAGAGGCAGAGAGAGAAAAACAGAGAGAGAGGCAAAGAGAGAGGCTGTGAGAGAGGCAGATAGAGAGAGGCAGAGAGGGGGGACAGAGAGAGAGGCAGAGAGAGGGGGACAGAGAAAGAGGCAGAGAGAGAGGCAGACAGAGAGAGGGGGACAGAGAAAGAGGCAGAGAGAGAGGCAGACAGAGAGAGAGGGACAGAGAGAGAGAGGCAGATAGAGAGAGGCAGAGAGAGGGGGACAGAGAGAGAGGCAGAGAGAGACAGACAGAGAGAGAGGGACAGAGAGAGAGGCAGAGAGAGAGGCAGACAGAGAGAGAGGGACAGAGAGAGAGGCAGAGAGAGGCAGACAGAGAGAGAGAGGGACAGAGAGAGGCAGAGAGAGAGGCAGACAGAGAGAGGCAGAGAGAGAGAGGGACAGAGAGAGAGGCAGAGAGAGAGAGGGGGACAGAGAGAGAGGGACAGAGAGAGAGGGACTTTTAGGATGGGAGGAGGATAATAATTGTATAATGACGCTTACTACACTCATGAACTAAGACGTAGTAGAACTAAGATGTTCGCAAGATGTCATGTCATAAATGTCATCTCATGACATGACCATGCCATCAATGTTATGTTGGTGAGATGTGCCCATATTTTTTGTCCCTGTAATCTGGTGTTTGAAAATTTCAGTTTGAAATTTGAAAAATGGTTTGTGTCCACGTTTTATAACATTTAATGAGACTTTTCACGTGACTGTGTAAGCAGGTTGGTATGGTAATAAGGGGGGTAGAAGCTTTAAGACAGATATACATGACACACAACATATGGTGTACTCGCGACTGAAACATATCGAAATAAACACTGAATTACATACCAAAAGACATAATGAAGAACATACCAAAGACATACTGAAGTACTCAGTATAAACCAAAATATATACTGAAGTACATACCGAAAGACATACTGAAGTACTCAGTACAAAGCGAAATATAAACTGAAGTACGTACCGAAAGACATACGCAAGTATGCTCAAGCTATGGCGGATTAAGGGGGGGGGCTGAACGGGCTAAAGCCAGGGGCCCCGACGGTTTGGGGGCCCCCAAACTTTTTATATTTTAGGCTGAAGCGAAGAACGTCGACCGTGACTTCACAGCGCGTCACGACGCTACCGGTTGCTGTGAAGGATGGTTGCTTCCCTTGAATCTTGATTGTTTTCTTATTTATTTAGAGAACAAAGTATAAATTAAAATTTCTCGATTTAGACAAGCTCTGCTGGCCGTGTGGAGAGAGTATAGGCTCGTAATACATGCGGTGTTGGGTTCGATTCCCAGCAGTGGAATCTAAAAATTTTCTTTTTATACATAATTGTAACATACCGTTAACACTTCAAACAGTTATTTCTTCGTGTTCGTTTTTTTTTTAAAATTATTAATATTTAGTTACAGTCTTATATTAGCTGTTAACAATAATTTTATTTTAAGGGACGCTGGCTGGATAGGGGCCCCGTTTCATTGCAGCCCGGGGCCCCGTGCAGTCTTAATCCGCCCCTGTGCTCAAGTATATTAATTAGTTTGACTATTCATTACCATCTTATCTTATCTGTTACAGACACTTTTTAAATACAGAAGATTATTGCGTCCTACCATTACCCACACTGACATACAAATGGCAGCTAATATTGTTCCCATGAACCCATGGATATCACAAGTAATGGATATGACAACTTATGGATATCTCAAATTATGAATATAACTTTGGATATTTCAACTTATGACTCCAAATGGATGTCAAAAGTTATGGATATTAAAACTAAAGAATATCTCATCTCATGGATATTACAACTTATGGATATCTCATCTTATGGATATTACAACTTATGGATATCTCATCTTATGGATAGTACAACTAATGGATATTTAAACTAAAGAATATCTCATCTTATGGATTGTACAATATATGGATATTTCTACTAATAGATAGTACAACATATGGATATTAAAACTAAAGAATATATCATCTTATTGATATTACAACTCATGGATATCTCATCTTATGGATATCACTACTTATGGATATCTGTACTTATGGATATCACTACTTATGGATATCTGTACTTATGGATATCACTACTTATGGATATCTCTATTTATGGATATCTCTTCTTATGGATATCTCTACTAATGGATATCTCTACTAATGGATATCTGTACTTATGGATATCTGTACTTATGGTTATCTGTACTTATGGATATCACAACTTAGAGAAATCACAACCTTTATCTTACAGTTTACACCAATGATCAAATCCTATTCAATATCCCAAAGGTGTTTTGCTATTGATATCCTCACATCACGTGTGTCACCACCTTGACGTACAACACGCGCGAGGTGTGCAGCATACAACATATATCCAAGAAACTGCATCACAAAAAGAACCGCTCCAGCATCCAACAAACTGAATCAAGTCATTGAAAGAAATCTCGACCAACTTTTCTCCGGTGATCTATCGAATATCTTTCACCACGAGCTTGTTCCGTGACGTCACGAGGCCGACATCTCCACGGAGGAAGTAACGAGTGCGGTAATCCACGAACACGACTGACAGGCCGCGGCCACTAGAGAGGAGGTTTGTGTCAGTAACGGCGTCTCCCCGAGTCTGATAACATTGGCCCCCAGTAACTACTGCGGGCGGCCGGGGCACTGACAACAGAGGCGGAACCGGAGGCACGTGGGATGTGTGGGGGAGGGAGGCCGTCAATGCGGTGAAATGGGAGAGGCGTGAACCCAGGGAGGAGACGGGTGAGGAGTGAGCGACACGTGGAATGGGAGGGGAGGGGGAAAATACTCGTGTGTAAGGTTTCTTGAACAGATCGGAATAACATAGACAGGGGGAGGTCACTGTGAACAGTTGTACCGACCTGGGTGGCGAGTTGTACTTCTTGTTAGCCGCTATTGCGTCACAAGTGGACATTCATGACCTCAGCTTTTTAACTGGGAGAAAAAATAAAATCTGAAAAACGTAAATCTGTTGGCTGTGAAATTTGTGAGTACGTGGGAGACGGCGGGTAGTCAGACATGACATATGACCTTGTTGTTCCTATAGTATAGACCTACCCACCAAGCCCCCCCAGGAGATGAAATTATACGAAATGTTTCAGTTTGACATTCACCAGCTGTGTCCCTGAAACAGCTGATTGGGAATGATGCCTAAACTCTATTGTTGGTCTTATGACGTCATCAATGACATCTCGACATGTTGCCCTCATGTCTCGATAAGAGCTAAACAAAATAAGGGTGGGTGAGGGGAGGGCGTCAAGAATCGTAATAACATAACATCAGGGCTTGTGATAACAACATCAAGACTTGTGATAACAGCATCAAGACTTGTGATAACAACATCAAGACTTGTGATAACAACATCAAGACTTGTGATAACAACATCAAGACTTGTGATAACTTAACAACATCAAGACTTGTGATAACTTAACAACATCAAGACTTGTGATAACTTAACAACTCATGGACAGTGAAATATCAATTTTTCTCCACCGTAACTTTTTCAGTTGTGTATGTATAATAATAATTTTTTAAAAAGCTCATTGCTTTAGCGCAGAAATTCATTCATACAAAATACAATTAGATCTATACCGTAATACATTAACAATGGAAAGGAAATGACACAAGGGATTAGATATATGGGGAGAGAAAGTGTGTGAGAGAGGTGAATGGTTGGATGGATGGATGGATGGATGGATGGATGGATGGATGGAGACAGACATACTGACAGAGAGAAAACCATCATCACATTCACAAAGTTATTCTCATCCTCACATTCACAAACTTATTCCCCTCTTCACACTCACAAAGTATTCCCCTCTTCACATTCACAAACTTATTCCCCTCTTCACACTCACAAAGTATTCCCCTCTTCACATTCACAAACTTATTCCCCTCTTCACATTGACAAACTTATTCCCCTCTTCACATTCACAAAGTATTCCCCTCTTCACACTCACAAAGTTATTCCCATCATCACATTCACAAACTTATTCCCATCCTCACATTCACAAACTTATTCCCATCCTCACATTCACAAACTTATTCCCATCCTCACATTCACAAACTTTTTCCCATCCTCACATTCACAAACTTTTTCCCATCCTCACATTCACAAACTTTTTCCCATCCTCACATTCACAAACTTATTCCCATCATCACATTCACAAACTTATTCCCATCATCACATTCACAAAGTTATTCCCATCCTCACATTCACAAACTTATTCCCATCCTCACATTCACAAACTTTTTCCCATCCTCACATTCACAAACTTTTTCCCATCCTCACATTCACAAAGTTATTCCCATCCTCACATTCACAAACTTTTTCCCATCCTCACATTCACAAACTTTTTCCCATCCTCACATTCACAAACTTATTCCCATCCTCACATTCACAAACTTTTTCCCATCCTCACATTCACAAACTTTTTCCCATCCTCACATTCACAAACTTTTTCCCATCCTCACATTCTTGAGTTTATCATTGCTTGTTGATAAGAGCTTCCAATAGCTGTCATCAAGAAGGTCAAGGTGGACAGATATTTGACAGGATGTCAATGAAGTGACATCATAGATGTGGTCGAAATGTTGGTCAAGTCAATGATATACTTCAATAGACATGGTCCATTTGGTCGATTCAATGATATACTTCAATAGAGATGGTCAATTTGGTCGAGGCAATGATATACTTCAATAGACATGGTCCATTTGGTCGATTCAATGATATACTTCAATAGACATGGTCCATTTGGTCGATTCAATGATATACTTCAATAGAGATGGTCCATTTGGTCGATTCAATGATATACTTCAATAGAGATGGTCAATTTGGTCGAGGCAATGATATACTTCAATAGACATGGTCCATTTGGTCGATTCAATGATATACTTCAATAGACATGGTCCATTTGGTCGATTCAATGATATACTTCAATAGAGATGGTCAATTTGGTCGAGGCAATGTCAACATAAGTTGTGGAAGTATAATTTTACACTACTTTAAGAGGTCACATATTTCATGACACGTTATATCTGACGTCGTCGATATCCCAGCATTCCAAATCGGTGTTCATGGGAACAATATTAGATACGGTTTATAGGTTTATATATCGGTGTTCATGGGAACAATATTTGATACGGTTTATAGGTTTATAAGTCGGTGTTCATGGGAACAATATTAGATGCCGTTCATAGGTTTATATGTCGGTGTTCATGGGGACAATATTAGATACGGTTTATAGGTTTATATGTCGGTGTTCATGGGAACAATATTAGATGCCGTTTATATGTTTATATGTCGGTGTTCATGGGAACAATATTAGATGCGTGTGACATTATTTCGTTAATTTGGCCGGATTTATGTTAAATATAATCGGTAAAACGATAATTTCGGTTTAAATCAAATTTACTTAACCGAAGATTGGTTAGCAAAAAAAAAATTAAAAAATAATAATAAAAAATAAAAACAACTAAATTAACCACTGTAGTGCCAATCCTTAAAAATTCAATGTTATAATACGGTAATGAATTTAAGAGATACAAATGCCAGGTCAAGTGTGAAATATAAAGAGATAGCAAGGCTGTGCTTAGTGTTCAATATACAGAGATAGCAAGGCTGGGCTTAGTGTTCAATATAAAGAGATAGCAAGGCTGGGCTTAGTGTTAGATATAAAGAGATAGCAAGGCTGTGCTTAGTGTTCAATATAAAGAGATAGCAAGGCTGTGCTTAGTGTTCAATATAAAGAGATAGCAAGGCTGTGCTTAGTGTTAGATATAAAGAGATAGCAAGGCTGTGCTTAGTGTTCAATATAAAGAGATAGCAAGGCTGTGCTTAGTTTTAGATATAAAGAGATAGCAAGGCTGTGCTTAGTGTTAGATATAAAGAGATAGCAAGGCTGTGCTTAGTGTTCAATATAAAGAGATAGAAAGGCAGTATTTGATAGACGCTGATAGTCGCGAAATGGTGCCCTGGCCCTGTGTTTAAAATAAATGCCATGAAACAGAAGACTTTGTTTAGTGAAGTGACGTGTAGTTAATGACAATCTCATGTTGGGCCACGTGTTGTTTTGGCCTAGTTCTAGTTTCCATTAGCCGAGTAAGGCCGATTGCTAAAAGGCCCTAAGCTGTCTAATTACCCATGGGAAAAGAGAGAGCCGGCCAGAAACCAGACATGAAGACAATCTAATTAGGGATCCCCACGTGGGGTCTGGGCAGTTCCCTTGTGAAGCCACCCCTAACACACGCGGGTCTATAGGATTCTACACTATCTCTCATAGATCACAGTTGGAGGAATGCGGGGAGCTAATTGTAGATTTCATTTATTTATTGGCTTAATATTCGTTTTAGAGTAGAGTCCCTTGTTTTTCTATGCCGCATTTTTATCAAGGTATAATATCAAGGAATATTTTGTCAATAACAATTCCCTGTTAACATATTGGCTGCCGATTTGGGTTATTTAGCCGCCACTTTTGGTAAGTTAGCCGCCATTTTTTGTTAGTCTTTTAGCCGCCACTTTTGGTTAGTCTTTTAGCCGCCACTTTTGGTTAGTCCTTTAGCCCCCACTTTTGGTTAGTCTTTTAGCCGCCACTTTTGGTTAGTCCTTTAGCCCCCACTTTTGGTTAGTCTTTTAGCCCCCACTTTTGGTAAGTCTTTTAGCCGCCACTTTTGGTTAGTCCTTTAGCCCCCACTTTTGGTTAGTCTTTTAGCCGCCACTTTTGGTTAGTCCTTTAGCCCCCACTTTTGGTAAGTCTTTTAGCCGCCACTTTTGGTTAGTCCTTTAGCCGCCACTTTTGGTAAAAAATTGTAATTTGAGAATGTTATGGAGGGACCATTTCATTAGCATGAATTGCCTTGAACATAATGTAAATCTTAATCCACTGGCAGAACCTTCATCGTCTTTAAGCTTAAAGCAATCATCTCATAATGACACGGTTTGCTTCTTCTAATTACCCTAATTACTCAGCTCAGCTGTAATCGAGTACAGTTTCGACCGGCAGCTTTGGATCGACTACCTGTATCGATAAGAGCAAGCAAATCTCGGATCGATTCAGGCCGGCGAAAGACAAGCGGAGTCCGATGTGGGCCAGTAGATAACCCATCACCATGGTGACCATGTCAACAAGCACGAATCAATGGATGCCGGTGACGGAAACAAAATTGGTGGCGGGTGGGTGAGGGGTGGGGTCTAGGGGAGGTAATACACGTGGAGCAAAATTATTACTACAGCCCATAATTTGCCCAATGGTGGGTAGGAAATCGTGATGGTGTAGGGGTGGACAATTGATCTTGTAGTTGAACCACTTTGGTTCAAACCCCAGTAGTCGACGACTTGTAACTGGTGTAGCAGCACGCAGTCAATCAATGACGTATGTGATCAACAAGAATAAAATATTGGCGGGATTTTATGAATTTTTCTAATAAAAATACATTCTAGACATGAAAGTAAATTATTTTGAAATAATTGCCAATAAATTAAAAATATGAATTACTCTGATTACATTTTAGAGGTTTTGTTCTCTCCCCAACTTGTCAGAAATTTGTCACTAAAAGAACTCAGATATCCATAACTTGTCACACATTTTTCTCGAAAAGAACTGAGATATCCCCAACTTGTCAGACATTTGTTTCTAAAAGAACACAGATATCCCCAACTTGCCACATTTTTGGCTCTGAAAGGTCAGAGATGGCAAAGAATGTGAGTTGTCATGTCCAATTAGGTCAACTGCCCTGACGCTCATCGAGTGTTCAGTTCTCATGTGATGGACAGTGGCCCAAGCGCACACACAGATAATTTGATGTGACCCTTGACCCTTCTCGTCTGTGTGCTACAATGGGCGAAAAATTGAATTTCCCTAGGAAATTTCCAACCAATCTTATATTAAAGCAAAATAAAACAGACAGACTGACAATAATATTTTTTTAATGGTTTAAGGCGTCTAGAAGGGGGCTGGAAGGGGGCTCTTGGTTTTAAAAGTGTTTGCAAATGAAACCAATGAAAACCAAAAGGTGCGCATGGGAAATCGCTCTATTTTCTGTATTGGATTTGAAATGTGATGGGATTCTGTTACAACAAGAAGTTTCGATAAAAACTTTAATTGTTCATATAAGAAACATCTTTTTAGTTCTTTTGTGGCAACATGATAGAGTCATAATAATTGTGTACGTAAGAAGGAGATACTTTTTTATTATTGTTTTGTTTCTTTTACCTTCTTCGGTTTTAATACATTTGTTTAAAAAACTAGCAAAATACCCACACGTCACGGCGGCAAAGAAAGATTTCAATAAGTGTTGAGAAACCGCGTATCGAATTTCTGGAAGATGTGACCATCAGTATAAAGACCGTTGGAATAGTTCAATATGGCAAATGTCAATGACGTCACAACAACGAAAAAAAGTACGCTCATCTGTGTCGGTTAGAGCAAGGAAGCCGCCAAACAATTTTTTTGAAGATTGGGTCAAACAAGAGAGGGTTTCAAAATGGGGGTGAGACTGCAATCAGGCTTATTAATAAGTAAATTGAAAAAACGTAAACAAGTTAAGGGTTACCTGACATGACGTATCAAAACCGTTAACGTTTCGGCAAAGAGCCTTCCTCAACGAACAAACAATACACAAATAATACGAATATAAAGAAACGAATATAAAAAATAGAAAATAAATTTAAAAAACAAATAATAAATGAATTTTTAAAAATTAAAATTAATAAATAATTAATTAAATGTATTATTATTTTTTATTTTTGTTTTCGTTTTATTTGTGTACTCAAAAACTTCCCAAAGTTTCATAATTCTATCAACACGGCAAGCTGAGTGGTCAGCAATAAGTGAGTCAGGGCTTTGCCTTTTACTGGTAGAGATGTATTTAGAACTGAAATTGAATGCTTTCAACTTTAAATTACCCTAATACAAGTTACAATTCTCAGACTGGCGTAAATTAAGTCTCTGTCCAGTGAGTTGACTCAGATTGGAGTAAATTAAGTCTTGGTCCAGTGAGTTGACTCAGACTGGCGTAAATGAAGACTCTGTCCACTGAAGACAGGCGTAAATTAAGTCTCTGTCCACTGAGTTGACTCAGCCTGGTGTAAATTAAGTCTCTGTCCACTGAGTTGACTTAGACCGGCGTAAATTAAGTCTGAGTCCACTGAGTTGACTCAGACTGGCGTAAATTAAGTCTCTGTCCACTGAGTTGACTCAGACTGGCGTAAATTAAGTCTCTGTCCAGTGAGTTCACTCAGACTGGCGTAAATTAAGTCTGAGTCCACTGAGTTGACTTAGACCGGCGTAAATTAAATCTCTGTCCAGTGAGTTGACTCAGACCGGCGTAAATTAAGTCTCTGTCCACTGAGTTGACCCAGACTGACGTAAAATAACAAACAACTGTTGAGATCAGTTTAAACAGAAGACCCATATATTTTTTAAATTAAAATTTGTTTCCCTGAATAACCACAAGTTCTATTTAAGTATGTCCGTCAGGAAATAACGAGGCCTACGTACCACGGTCAGCTGAGAGGAATGCTTAAAAAAATAAAATAAAATTCAAGTAAAGTCAATGTCCTCAAATATTTGTTTAAAGGCTACCATTTTTATCTTTAGTATTTCTATTGAAATCCTTTTAGTATTGCCATCAAGTTATTTGCAAACATGTACAAAAGGATACACTTTTTTAAAAAATAAACTCTGTATCTATCTCTATCACAATCCATTTGGCTATAGCCTTCTCTATCACAATCTTTTTGGTTATAGCTCTCTCTCTATCACAATCTATTTGGTTATAGCTCTCTCTCTATCACAATCTATTTGGCTATAGCTCTCTCTCTATCACAATCTATTTGGTTATAGCTCTTTCTCTATCACAATCTATTTGGCTTTAGCTCTCTTTATCACAATCTATTTGGTTATAGCTCTCTCTCTCTATCACAATCTATTTGGCTATAGCTCTCTCTATCACAATCTATTTGGCTATAGCTCTCTTTATCACAATCTATTTGGTTATAGCTCTCTCTCTATCACAATATATTTGGCAATAGCTCTCTCTCTCTCTATCACAATCTATTTGGTTATAGCTCTCTCTCTATCACAATCTTTTTGGCTATAGCTCTTTCTCTATCACAATCTATTTGGCTATAGCTCTCTCTATCACAATCTATTTGGCTATAGCTATCTCTATCACAATCTATTTGGTTATAGCTCTCTCTCTATCACAATCTATTTGGCTATAGCTCTCTCTCTCTCTATCACAATCTATTTGGTTATAGCTCTCTCTCTATCACAATCTATTTGGCTTTAGCTCTCTTTATCACAATCTATTTGGTTATAGCTCTCTGTCTATCACAATCTATTTGGCTATAGCTCTCTCTATCACAATCTATTTGGCTATAGCTCTCTTTATCACAATCTTTTTGGTTATAGCTCTCTCTCTATCACAATATATTTGGCTATAGCTCTCTCTCTATCACAATCTATTTGGTTATAGCTCTCTCTCTATCACAATCTATTTGGCTATAGCTCTCTCTATCACAATATATTTGGATATAGCTCTCTCTATCACAATCTATTTGGTTATAGCTCTCTTTCTCTATCACAATCTATTTGGCTATAGCTCTCTCTCTCTATCACAATCTATTTGGCTATAGCTCTCTCTGTATCGTTATTTTCCTTCATATTTCTCTTTAAGCATATATCTTTCAATTTTTTTATATAAAGCTTTCACTCTGTGTAGAACTCTTTTACATTCTCTCTTAAAACTGTTTTAATCCACCCTCTCTCTCCCTCTTCTCTCCATCCCCCCTCTCTCTCTTTCCTCTCTTTTCCTCACCCTCTCTCCTCCCTCTCTCTCTTTCCTCTCTTTTCCTCACCCTCTCTCCCCCTCTCTTCCCCTCTCTCTCTCCCTCCTCCCTCTCACTTTTCTGCTCACTACTATTGACTTCCATATATCACTTATCCACTTTCTCCGTCTTTGTACCCACCCCTCTCCCTAATAGATGAGTTGACATTACATGACATTCGTCTGACGTAGACCGACGACTCCCTGAGGCCCGGCGCTCAGACAGACTTTGTATTGATGAATGCCACAAGAGTTAGCGTGTCACTCATCCTCCGAAGAACTGTCAATAGACTAACGAATACGGACCGACCAAAGGCCTTGACCGTGAGTCAACAGACGGCTAACGTCCAGTCCACCAGGGTAGAGAGCTTCGTGGCAATGTTTGCACAGAGGAAGATCGAGTCTCGAGGTCACATTATAGGAAACGTGCAAGCCAACAGCGTTGTTTTCTACAGAAGACGTTTGTTCAGAGTTTAAACCAAATTTGAAGAACAGAAAGAACGAGACGAGATAACGCCAAGTATAGGTCATTAAATACTCAGATCATTGATACAGTTTTAGTACAAAACAAATCAAATTGGGAACGAAACAGTGTAAAAATTACAGTCCCCTGAACAACCTGGGACTAATGTTCCCTTAAGCTGCGCGGCCACCGAGCAGCAGTTTCTAAATGCGGCGCAGCAAATCTCGATTAGGATAATAAAATATCTGTTTCTATGCACACAAAAATCATGAATGCTGAGCAAGTTTACACACAAGTTTGTTATTTTGCACACGGAACAACGATTCTCAGGGGGGGGGGGGGCCTTGGCTCTTAATAAAATAGATTCAATCCTTCTCCAAACTCATGGTACATTAATCCTTTGGATGACTATTTATAAAGGGCCCTTATAAATGACAATGGGAAACTGTATGTGCCTATAAATGAAGATTAGTGGACAGACATTATTAAAATTTAAAAAAAGACATCACAATAAAACCGTATGTCATTTTAACATAATGAAAGGGAGAAGAACAAACAAAATAAATAAAACACGATAAAACAAATTTATCAAGCAGAAGCCTCCTCTATGGGGGAAGTTTGAAAAAAAGAAAAGTGGTTAATAAATGGTTGTTTACATTCATGCATGCGCAATCTCCAAAAGCAAACAATACAGCTCAAGTTCAGATGTAAAGTTGGCTTTGAAAGTTGAAGAAAGCTATTTTTATATTATAAAAAGTTTTCAAATCGTTCGGTCATCTTGTCTAATCAACCATTGGGAGAAATAAAGGTTTAGACTTCTGAGCTGCTGTATCTGATACGTGTACTAGTGTGACCAGTGGTCAGTTTGCTCCAGGTATGGATGACTCATGTCTGTGGTGACCAGTGGCCAGACTATTTGCTCCAGGTACCAGAGACTCATGTTTTGTGGTGACCAGTGGCCAGACTATTCGCTCCAGGTACCAGTGACCCATGTCTGTTGTGACCAGTGGCCAGACTATTTGCCTCAGGTATCAGTGACTCATGTCTTTAGTGACCAGTGGCCATACTTGGCTCCAGGTTTGGATGACTCATTTCTCTGAAATCGGAGGATTACCGGCGGCTTGCGGAAGTCATGAAAGAGAAAGACGTCACATCCGGCTAGGCCAGGGACTAGACAGAAATCAATAACTGTTGATTTTCTTCGATTTTTCAGGCGAAATAACAATTTTCTTGGATTGAAATGTCCACTTTTATAACATACTTTAGTTGTGCATTGGGTTGTATAGGGTCAGTGTGTTGTGTCCAATCAATGGATTTTATTCAGTTAATGGGTTATATTTAACAAATGTCTGTTTTATTTCAAATGCCTATTATGGCATACAATTTTTAATATTTAAGTTCTTGAATTAAACAGAAAGTGAACAAAAGAAAAAAAAACTAAACTTTAAAAAAATCGATACGAAACGAAATTCAATTATGCTTAACTTGACAATAAAGATAATGGGAAAAAAAACAAATAATAATTCATATATCGGATTGGGGACAAAAGTTTTAAGTTTAACTGTATTAAAAATCAATTTTCTGGCCAATAAATCACTGTGAGTTACGTCAGTTCCTGTCTAAACAACTGAGTTAAAGTGTTGACGTCATTACACATGTTGCCGGGCCCGCACTCAATGGCGTGCCGACATTCCACTTTGGCTGTGATTACTGAATCAACATCGCTCCCATCTGTGACCCCCAGATTGTGATTGAGGGGTTAGATTTCACGTGCGTGCCAGTTGGGACCTCACAGCGGGTGTTTCAACTCTAACTAACGGAAGTGACGTCGCTTACAGTTTTCTGTTTAACCAACGACTTAAAAAAAGAGTTGAAAACTTTTGTTCTATGTTACATTTTGGAAGCAGTATTTTTTTCCCAAAGAAGAAAACATGGGAAATAACTCGTATTGTCAAGCTAAATACAGACTTCTAAAGACAGACTACTAAATACAGACTACTAAACACAGACTACTAAATACAGACTACTAAATACAGACTACTAAAGACAGACTACTAAATACAGACTACTAAATACAGACTACTAAATACAGACTACTAAATACAGACTACTAAAGACAGACTACTAACGACAGACTACTAAATACAGACTACTAAAGACAGACTACTAAATACAGACTACTAAATACAGACTACTAAAGACAAACTACTAAAGACAGACTACTAAATACAGACTACTAAAGACAGACTACTAAAGACAGACTACTAAAGACAGACTAAAAAGACAGACTGCTAAAAACAGACTACTAAAGACAGACTACTAAAGACAAACTACTAAAGACTACTAAAGAAAGACTACTAAAGACAGACTGCTAAAGACACACTACTAAAGACAGACTACTAAAGACAGACTGCTAAGACAGACTACTAAAGACAGAATAAAAAGACAGACTGCTAAAGACAGACTACTAAAGACAGACTACTAAAGACAGACTACTAAAGACAGGCTTCTAAAGGCAGACTACTAAAGACAGACTTCTAAAGACAGACTACTAAAGACAGACTACTAAAGACAGACTACTAAAGACAGACTACTAAAGACAGACTACTAAAGACAGACTACTAAAGACAGACTTCTAAAGACAGACTTCTAAAGACAGACTACTAAAGACAGACTTCTAAAGATAGACTGAAATACTAAATGTATCGGGTGATTCAGAAGTGACTATTCGATCCCTCTAAAGTTGAGAATAACACAAGGCTGATGCCCTTGACGAGGTGTTAGCTGACTAAGATAATAAATACATCAGATGATATCACCGCGCTTTGTGTACAGTTTTTGGCTCTTAAGTTGATGGCATCAGAGGATATACTTCATAGATTCTGAAGATTGCAACTCATTCAATCCATGTTACATAGTAACTCATTCAATCCATGTTACATAGTAACTCATACAATCCATGTTGCAAAGTGAAGAAAAAGCCTAACAACACCAAATGTTTCCATGGCCGACTGTGATAAATGTTATTGAACAGTTTTGCTACTGGATGTCTTCTCTAATGATGAGGCGCTATTGTTGTTGACATTGATATCTTATTATCAACCCAAACGTACACAAAGTGTCTCCAACAAGCCGACACATGTATGTCTTCAGTTAGCCAACTAACGTCTCTTTAATCCCGTTGGCATATATCTGTCTATAGCCAGTTAACTTAGATCTGTCTTTAACAAGTCAACTTAGAGCTGTCTTTAACCAGTCAACTTAGATCTGTCTTTAACCAGTCAACTTAGATCTGTCTTTAACCAGTCAACTTAGATCTGTCTTTAACCAATTGCTTAGATCTGTCTTTAACCAGTCAACTTAGATCTATCTTTAACCAGTCAACTTAGATCTTTCTTTAACCAGTCAACTTAGATCTGTCTTTAACCAGTCAACTTAAATCTTTTTTAAACCAGTTGCTTAGATCTGTCTTTAACCAGTCAACTTAGATCTGTCTTTAACCAATTGCTTAGATCTGTCTTTAACCAGTCAACTTAGATCTGTCTTTAACCAGTCAACTTAGATCTGTCTTTAACCAGTCAACTTAGATATGTCTTTAACCAGTCAACTTAGATCTGTCTTTAACCAGT
>MUZC01004453.1:230394-242763 GCA_002072015.1 Radix auricularia
CTTAGATCTGTCTTTAACCAGTCAACTTAGATCTGTCTTTAACCAGTCAACTTAGATCTGTCTTTATCTGTATCAAATATAATGAAAGATGGGCAGCTTTTAACCGTTGGACCTGAATTTGGTGAAGAAATTAAAGACGTAAGTTTGATAGGACCACCCAAGGGTTAACTGACTCGGCGCATCTCAATATTGGACGGACTCAGTTTGTATCGAGTTACCATTACTGGAACATACGCCTCGAGAGTAGGCTGGAAAATAACAAAGAAATGAGGGCTATAAAAAAACAGAGGTAGGAAAATAACAAAGAAATGAGGGCTATAAAAAAACAGAGGTTGGAAAATAACAAGGAAATGGGGGCTATAAAAAACAGAGGTTGGAAAATAACAAGGAAATTATGGCTATAGAAAATAGAGGTAGGAAAATAACAAGAAAATGAGAGATATAGAAAACAGAGGTTGGAAAATAACAAGGAAATGATGGCTATAGAAAACAGAGGTAGGAAAATAACAAGAAAATGATGGCTATAGAAAACAGAGGTAGGAAAATAACAAGGAAATGAGAGCAATAGAAAACAGAGGTTGGAAAATAACAAGGAAATGATGGCTATAGAAAACAGAGGTAGGAAAATAACAAGAAATTATGGCTATAGAAAACAGAGGTTGGAAAAAAACAAGGAAATGATGGCTATAGAAAACAGGGCTAGGAAAATAACAAGGAAATGATGGCTATAGAAAACAGGGCTAGGAAAATAACAAGGAAATGAGGGCTATAGAAAACAGAGATTGGAAAATAACAAGGAAATGATGGCTATAGAAAACAGAGGTTGGAAAATAACAAGGAAATGATGGCTATAGACAACAGAGGTTGGAAAATAACAATAAAATGATGGCTATAGAAAACAGAGGTAGGAAAATAACAAGGAAATGAGGGCTATAGAAAACAGAGGTTGGAAAATAACAAGGAAATTATGGCTATAGAAAACAGGGCTAGGAAAATAACAAGGAAATGATGGCTATAGAAAACAGGGCTAGGAAAATAACAAGGAAATGAGGGCTATAGAAAACAGAGGTTGGAAAATAACAAGGAAATGATGGCTATAGAAAACAGAGGTAGGAAAATAACAAGGAAATGAGGGCTATAGAAAACAGAGGTAGGAAAATAACAAGGAAATGAGGGCTGTAGAAAACAGAGGTAGGAAAATAACAAGGAAATGAGAGTTATACAAAACTGAGGTAGGAAAATAACAAGGAAATGAGGGCTATAGAACTATAGAGGGAGGAGAATCAATACAGGCTGGGTTGGAGGCTAGGAAGCCAGCAGATACGATGACCTCGACCTTTGTACGAGAGAGAGAGAGAGAGAGGCGGCCTTATTGGCATCTGGGAATTTTTGTTGTTATTTAATGATGAGAGGGGAGGTTTGTGACGGAGGGATAATGAGGGAAAGATGAGAAATAGATGAGTAACAGATGAGTAATAGACGATGAGAAAAATAAGGAATAGATGAGGAATAGAGGAAAATATACGAGGAATAAATGTGTAGTAGATGAGAAATAGATGATAAAATGATGAGGATAAGTTGAGGAATTGATGGGAAAAATTGATGAGTAATAGATTAGGAATACAATTGAAATGATGAGGAATAAATGAGGAATAGACGAGGATAGATCAGACATAGTAAAAAAATCATGTTAAGCCTAGTCCCTTTTGGAACTCAGGACGTGTTAGCGCATTTTCGTATTATGTATCAGTACTTATGCTAGATATCAGCATTAATGTAGTTATCAGTAATTGTGTTTAGATTTTAGACATATTTTTATGAATTTTCTTGTGTAATGAATATACCTGACATTTTTTTTTATTTAAAAGTCATTTCTTTACATTTAAAAAAAAATTATTTTCTCTTTAATCTAACTACAAGTCACCACAAATGATGACGTAAAACTCTCTAAACTTTTGCACATATTCTAATGACGTCAACAAAAAAAAAACAAAAAAAACTAATTCTTTTGCACGCCTTCGCACCACTCTTGAATGCTTGAAAAATGATGTATTCGACTTCCGGCAATGGCGGCCGTTCCCTGCGCCAGTGTTACCTCTCGATTCGCAAAGTTTTTTGGTAGTTTTAACGGGGGTTTTTAACGGATCGAGTAACTGAGTGTTGATGCACAAATGGCAGGTCAGGACATACAAAAAACATATATACATCATGGGTCTAGGACTTATGGATGCTGTGATCAAAGGTGATGACAGACGGACAAAACGACTTCTCGAAAATGCGCTAAAAATAAAAATTGTGAAGCAAATAGAGAATTCAATTTTGTTGTTGTTGTTGTTGTGTACTGTAACGGAAACGTAATGAAGAAATAAAGACAAATAAAATTTGGTTTTCATTCAGATTTGAGTAGTGTTAATTTAGTATAAGACTCGGTGCACACTGGGCTAGTTGAATATCATCACTATAGAGAAGGTCGATTAGATCCTTTAATTGTTTAAATGGGAAATGTTCTTGAGTGATCAGAAGACGTTCATTCAATGTTCTTGAGTGATCAAAAGACGTTCATTCAATGTTCTTGAGTGATCAGAAGACGTTCATTCAGTGTTCTTGAGTGATCAAAAGACGTTCATTCAATGTTCTTGAGTGATCAAAAGACGTTCATTCAATGTTCTTGAGTGATCAGAAGACGTTCATTCAATGTTCTTGAGTGATCAAAAGACGTTCATTCAGTGTTCTTGAGTGATCAAAAGACGTTCATTCAATTTTCTTGAGTGATCAAAAGACGTTCATTCAATGTTCTTGAGTGATCAAAAGACGTTCATTCAATGTTCTTGAGTGATCAGAAGACGTTCATTCAATGTTCTTGAGTAATCAGAAGACGTTCATTTAATGTTAGTTAGTAATCAGAAGACGTTCATGTAATGTTCTTAAGTAATCAGAAGACGTTCATTCAATGTTCTTAAGTAATCAGAAGACGTTCATTCAATGTTCTTAAGTGATCAGAAGACGTTCATTTAATGTTCTTAAGTAATCAGAAGACGTTCATTTAATGTTCTTAAGTAATCAGAAGACGTTCATTTAATGTTAGTTAGTGATCAGAAGACGTTCATTCAATGTTCTTAAGTAATCAGAAGACGTTCATTCAATGTTCTTAAGTAATCAGAAGACGTTCATTCAATGTTCTTAAGTGATCAGAAGACGTTCATTTAATGTTAGTTAGTGATCAGAAGACGTTCATTCAAGGTTCTTAAGTAATCAGAAGACGTTCATTCAATGTTCTTAAGTAATCAGAAGACGTTCATTCAATGTTATTCTACTGATAAAATATTACACGTTTGATTTCTAAATAAATTTAATTTTAAATCAGAGAAAATTGTTTTTCTAAGGCATCGAATTAGAAAATAAAAAAACATTTTATATATCTTAGATATACAGACACTCCTTCTATGCAGAAGATATTTGCGTCCACAGACCATGAGAGATGATCTGTTGGCAAGTGACAGGCCACGGCTATAGGGGTTCCACGCATTACCCCAGCCGCCTAACTATTGTCTAGTTAGGTACCCATTCGGAGCTGGGTGACTCGGGGACTCCTCAGGCCCCGAGAACAAATCCTCACTTTCGTGTGGATTCGAACTCGTGACCATCAGTATGACAGTCGAGAGCGCTACCTCTCGGCCACCACGCCCCACAAGACTTTAAAAAATGAAAAGAATAAAACAAGAACAAACACATGTACTAATCTCGTTCTTCCCGTCTGGCATATGTCTGTATAATAAAACAATAACAAAGACATACACTAATCTTATTCTTCCCGTCTGGCATATGTCTGTATAATAAAACAAGAACAAACATATCCACTAATCTTGTTCTTCCCGTCTGGCATATGCCTGCTGAATAGGCCGACCGATCAAAGCAGAGAAACAAACACACGGACAATATTTTAAACTCTCGTAATAATACAAGACTAGAAATAAAACATGGATAAGCGTAGGACGCAAACATCCTCTGTAGTGAACTTTCTTCTATAATAGATAAGATAAAATGAGATAAAATAAGATAAGATAAGGGATAGAATGGAGTTGTAATCTACAGCAGATGTAGTATGTAGCGTGTGTTATGTCAGTCTATACTTCAATAGACTCAACGAGAGATTTGGGTTTAGATTTATGGATTAGAAGAAGACTCTGTCAAAAGGGTCAAGGACGTAGCATCCCGGGGAAAAACCGCGACGATCTTAGCCTCAAACCATCTGATCTCATTAGTGAGTCTTATTTTTAAATCATGTTTTCTTTTTTCAAATCTCACTCGCTGTTTCCTCGCGACCTGGCAGGAGAGAATTTTACAAGAAGCCAACTAAAAAAAAATCGATTTTCTTTCCGAAGCCCATTCGTTAGTGATGAACGATTTCTCCCAAGCCCATTCGTTAGTGATGAACGATTTCTCAACCAGAAAAATGTCATGTGTTTCAAGATAATCATAAAAGTTAGAGTTAGAGAATTATCATTTGATCTCCAATGACGAACATTAGGATATGGCTGTAATCTGAATAAAGATGGGATTATAGCGTTATGTATAGCTGTAGTCTGCCTATAGATGGGATTATAACGTTATGTATAGCTATTAACTGCCTATAGATGGGATTATATGACGATAATAAACAATTTTTGTGTCCATTAAATAAAAAGAAAATAGCAACTTGTGTATCTATATATATAATTCTCCTCATGGTCCAACCATGCTGGACACCAATCAAGCTGTCTGACCCCACCAACCAATCAGCTGCCAGAAAAAGGTAGTGCAGAGGGTGGGGGTCATCGAGACCAACGATGCATTCAATTGAGGTCAATTACTTTGTTCTTTCAGAACAACATGGCTATTACATTCGCCTAACACGCGGAAGGTCGTGAGTTCAAGCCCCAGCTAAGACACTACTTTTTAAAATTTAAAAAATGTTTGTGTTTGTGCCCGTTTATTTCCCACTTTCTTTTCGAACATGACTTCGCAACACGGCTGTTCATTCGCGTTGTTCTGATTTCTTCGTGATGTAGTGTTTGTCTATTCTCCCCGAACCCCCTTAATTTCTTTGCACTGTTTATGAGCAAGTCTGCGGCGCATGCTACCCCGCGGGCCGCATCTAGTTATAAATACAACCAGATGTCGTCTAGTCTCCAGGATCAACAAAAATGGAATCTCTAAGTGCACTAGTTCTCAGATTGGGCATCACATGTTAAGCTGAAATTATGATAATCCAAATCTGAAATCTCTGTTATTAATAAGGTTGCTACTGATACTCACGTGACTAAGCATAAAGAATTTCTTTTAGGGAAGGCAAATCTTTTATTTGAATATTCACCTGCTTCTATACAACCTACTTGCCAGTGGCGTCACTAGGGGGGTGTGGAGGGGGCGGGACGCCCCAGGTGACACCATCAGGGGGGGTAACACAAAAATGTAAAATTCTATTTGTTCCCGTTATTTAGCACTGGAAAACTCAGAGGAGTTATATGGGTTAAGTTGTGAGGGGATGACACCATGAGCTACCGCCCCGGGTGACACCAACCCTAGTGACGCCTCTGCTACTTGCATTTGACCTACTTGCATACAACCTACTTCCATCTGACCTACATGCATCTGACCTACTTGCATCTGACCTACTTGGTGATCTACCATTAACCCGAAACTGTAAACGTCTACTCACTTTTGAGGATTTAACTCGTACGTTTTAAATGATGATAAAAGTTCATCAAAAGTTATAGAAAACGCAATCATCAAATATATATAATTCTCAATGTAACGTCCGTCACACTACTATTTTTAGATAGATGCGCACCAAAAATACTCAACAAAAATATATAAGTTGCAATTTATGTCCCGATGACGCTACTAATTTTAGAAACCAGCGCACCAAAAATGATTAAAATTGTTACTGGAAATAAAGGAACAAGAGAAAAAATTATAAAATAAATTAGGTTTATGACGTCATTAAACTGAAAATTTCATAAAATGCCCATAGCTTATATATTGATTTTTTTCTGATGAACATTTGTTCAAAATTAAGAGATTGAAGCTGAAATATATTGATTTTTAAAACTTCCGTCATTTATGACGGGTGATACCCTAGTGAAAGCATAAAACACGAAAGTAAAAATGACAAGAGAATTTTTTGTTGTGTCTCCGTCGTAAATGTCGAGGACCACTGTGGTCGTGTTAGTCTTGTACTTTGGCAGCCACGTGAAATATAAGGAAACAAAACTCAGCATTAGAGAGAGCGACCACCACTGACGTCACTATACAATGTATGTTCTGTGTCGAAGATTTGACGAAATTAACTTAGAGAAGGAGTTGAACTTACTGATGATGTTCTTACAGTTGGTTTTATAATAATGCTATTTACATTATGACCCGCAAAATGTCAAATGTAAGGCTTTCAATGAAATATTACTTTAAAATCGTGTTGAAGAATTCTGTTGTAGCAGGTGTCCTTACACCATCAAACTAGAAGGTTAACCTCATCATAACCGCCAACTCCACCCCTACCCACCCCAAATGTGATGCAAAAAAATATCATTCACTCTTACAATGAAAGGACTCGGAATCATGTGCGTGGAGTCACTTTAAAAAATATATTAGCAAACAAGGGAAATGATCCAAACAGCTTTACTTATCTTTCTAATATTATGGGTTGTTTCCCTTGCAACAGCACTGCATCATTTTAATTCTCTCAACCATCTAAGTTTAGTAGCCAGTTGCGAGTTTCTTGAAGTATCTTTTGCTTCCCTATTGCCATTAATTTTGAATCACAAAAATATTACAACTAGATAATTTAATATCAGTTTGTCAGCCATTTTGTGACATCACTGGGCATTCAACAGAATTAAAAACCCACTTGATAAATATTGAAACGACCCTTCCTCAGCCTCCTTGGATTAATGGCATATCCGAGTGGATCTGTTGGATGTAAGCACTCAGAAATATCCACTATCCACTTGGGACGACAATACTATAAAGCTCTGCATTTTCTTGAAGTATTTCTGAGCTAAGTCATACGTCATTAAAAATGTAAAATTATGTTTTGAAACGAGAGTTCAAATAATGTCGCCCCACAAAGTAATCCTTTGTTAATCTCTGACCCAGTGTGTTACATTTGAAAACAAATAAAGGCAAGAGTTACCTAACACCACAGTAACAGCTGCTAAATTTTTAAAATAAATATCACGGTGAAATTTAACCTTTTACTAGTAAATAAATCATTACTGAGTCGAATTAAAATACATTATTTTTTAAAAATATTTTTAGCGCATTTTCGAGAAGTCGAATGCGCTATTGCACCCGTTTCGTCCGTCCGTCCGTCCGTCCGTCATCACCCTTGATCTCAGCATCCATAAGTCCTAGACCCATGAGGTATATATGTTTTTTGTATGTCCTGACCTGCCATTTGTGCATCAACACTCAGTTACTCGATCCGTTAAAAAACCCCGTTAAAACTACCAAAAAATATTTCGAATCGAGAGGTAACACTAGCGCAGGGAACGGCCGTCATTGCCGGAAGTCGAATGCACAATTCCTCAAGCATTGAAGAGTGGTGCGAAAGGGTGCAAAAGAATTAGTTGTTTTTTTTAGTTGACGTCATTAGAATATGTGTAAAAGTTTAGAGAGTTTTACGTCATCATTTGTGGTGACTTGTAGTTAGATTAAAGAGAAAATAATTTTTTTTTAAATGTAAAGAAATGACTTTTAAATTTAAAAAAATGTCAGGTATATTCATTACACAAGAAAATTCATAAAAATATGTCTAAAATCTAAACACAATTACTGATAACTACATAATTCTGATATCTAACATAAGTACTGATACATAATACGAAAATGCGCTAACATGTCCTGAATTCCAATAGGGACCAGGCTTAACATGATTTTTTTTAGTCCCATAACCTCTTTTTTCAAGATCGTTGGGGGTTCTAATGTTTCCATTAGAACATTCTCGGACTTGCTAGACACTGGCGGCGCCCATCCCTCTCCAGGTCTGCGGAGGACTTTCTTAGCGTTAGTCATTTCTCAACATTTATATAGTGGCTTTTACGTGGGTTCGATCCCACACCCCTCAGCTTGTGAGTGAGCGCACTATTGACTTCGCTACCCAGTCGCCAAAAAAAGGACTGGAGTTAGGGGCATTGCTCACCAAAATAAGATTGATAAATATTTTGTTACAAAAATAAAATAATAACCTTTTAATGGAATCGAGCAATCTGATAACATCACATCTAAACGATCTAAACTATATAGACTCGTAAGATTTGCCGTGGTGGCGCCAAAGTGATACTATGTTGATAGCGAGTCACAGTAGGTAAATTCCACACCTCCCTCGGGAGGCACACTTTAGTGGGAGGCGTTTTCGGCCCAGTGCCCTGGACGCCCAGGCGGCCGCTTGTAGCAGCGACCGCTCCGGGGGGGCTTCTCAGTCTTTACGTCCCTTAGGGTGCCAGAGGGCTGAGGGGGTTTTCCGGGAAGCCCCATGAAGAGCGCAGGCTCGGGACTGCTGATTTTCTTCCACATGTAGGATTTTCAGGATAACATCACATGGAACATTTATTAAATATCAAGGTTGTTAATTTTTAAATATATATATATTTGATCATGTCAGCATTGTAAGATATAGGGCCAGGCACCTTTGGGTCAGGCATTTTTTGGCCAGGCATTTTTGAGCCAGGCATATTAGGGCCATGCATCTTAGGGTCAGGCATCTAAGGGCCAGGAATCTTTGGGCCAGGAATCTTAGGGCCAGGCCTCTTTGAGCCAGGCCTCTTTGAGCCAGGCCTCTTTGATCCAGGCCTCTTTGAGCCAGGCATCATCGAGAATAACCCATCCGTGCTTAACATCTTCGCACCGATTTTATTTCATGTAACATTTTATGTCATTGTAACTACATCCCCTAACATCTCGAGCGTTTCTTTACATCTACCCTTGTAGGTGATTAAAATTGGTTGCATTTTATGTTATTGCACTAAGAGATGGCTAGATTTTATGTGAATGTGCTCATAAAGGGTAAAGTTTTACGTGATTGTTTTTACATGGGGTAACATTTTGTGATAGCACTCACAGAGTGTCTGGCAACTCGACGAACGACATATAACGTCCACAGGCACCTTGCCATGTTTAACTTTCATTGTCCAATAAATCGATAACTGGTTTGATCCCCGGGCTCTGTCAGCTAATGGGTTTGAGTTTTGTCCCTTTAACCCACCAGTCATTTCTAACTCAAGTCTCTTTTTAGGTTCTTTAAATTACACAAACTGGTGGACAGTTAGGTTGTTTAAATTACACAAACTGGTTGATAGGTTGTTTAAATTACACAAACTGGTGGACAGATAGGTTGTTTAGATTACACAAACTGGTGGACAGATAGGTTGTTTAAATTACACAAACTGGTGGACAGATAGGTTGTTTAAATTACACAAACTGGTGGACAGCTAGGTTGTTTAAATTACACAAACTGGTTGACAGACAGGTTGTTTAAATTACACAAACTGGTAGACAGATAGGTTGTTTAAATTACACAAACTGGTTGACAGACAGGTTCTTTAAATTACACAAACTGGTGGACAGATAGGTTGTTTAGATTACACAAACTGGTTGACAGACAGGTTGTTTAAATTACACAAACTGGTGGACAGATACGTTGTTTAAATTACACAAACTGGTTGACAGATAGGTTGTTTAGATTACACAAACTGGTTGACAGAAAGGTTGTTTAAATTACACAAACTGGTGGACAGATAGGTTGTTTAAATTACACAAACTGGTTGACAGACAGGTTGTTTAAATTACACAAACTGGTTGACAGACAGGTTGTTTAAATTACACAGACTGGTTGACAGACATGTTGTTTAAATTACACAAACTGGTTGACAGACAGGTTGTTTAAATTACACAAACTGGTTGACAGACAGGTTGTTAAAATTACACAAACTAGATGACAGACAGGTCGTTTAAATTACAGATACAACGTGACAGATGTAATGCATTTGAAAACGCCCCATTTTGTTCTAGCTTGTTTACCCTAAAATACAATGATTTCTATAAGTGTTTAAAGTCAGTTTACGTAAATCCGTTCTCAGCAACAGAACATGTTAACATAGTCGCACTGTTGAACGTCACTAAATATATTGTTGAAACATTGATCAAATAAGATCTAACATGTTAACATAGTCACACTGTTGAACGTCACTAAATATATTGTTGAAACATTGATCAAATAAGATCTAACATGTTAACATAGTCGCACTGTTGAACGTCACTAAATATATTATTGAATTGATCAAATAAGATCTAACATGTTAACATAGTCGCACTGTTGAACGTCACTAAATATATTGTTGAAACATTGATCAAATAATATCTAACATGTTTACATTGTAACACTGTTGAACGTCACTAAATATACTGTTAAAATATTGCTCAAATACGATGTCATATTTCCGGTGTCCTTATAAAAAAAATGTTCTAAAAAAATAAATGTGAAATTCGAGCATTTCAAATGGCATCAGTGTATTTTAAAATAACATCTGCCAATAAATCGAGTGAATATAATAATCTCGTTGAAATACTGCCCCTTAGAATAACAAGGATCTGAGTCGATTTTGTGATAAAATTGAGTTATAAAAATCCTCTGTACAGAAGGGGCGTCTATAACATACAAGATAAGATAGCCGATGGGTTATAGTCCATGTATTAAACTATCATGGTCAAAATATGAAAGCTGTATCTAGAGACAATTTCATAGGAAGTACAGAATAAGTTTCTAAGTCTATATACTATAGAGGCCAAATAAAACCAAATTTTCAAACTCAAATATCTCGGTTCGACCTAAATTTCACATAGAACCTTGTTATTCTAAGGCTGTGATATCCATGGCAATCAATAAAGACTAAAGAGTAACATTAAAATAAACGAGAAGATGGATCGAGACGATCAAAGTGACAAAAAAGATTAGATTTGTTCATAAAATGACACGCTTACAGTAACGACCTTGTTTTTATATCAGTAAGGTTTGTTCATTAGGATTTTATTGTCTGACTTAGCGGCCTGGAACCAGCCACTTACCACCTTACAACCAGCCACTAATTGTCTCACTTAGCACCTTATAACCAGCCACTCATTGTCTCAATTAGCACCTTACAACCAGCCACTAATTGTCTCACTTAGCACCTTATAACCAGCCACTCATTGTCTCAATTAGCACCTTACAACCAGCCACTCATTGTCTCACTTAGCACCTTCCAACCAGCCACTAATTGTCTCCCTTAGCACCTTATAACCAGCCACTCATTGTCTCACTTAGCACCTTCCAACCAGCCACTAATTGTCTCACTTAGCACCTTATAACCAGCCACTCATTGTCTCACTTAGCACCTTACAACCAGCCACACATTGTCTCACTTAGCACCTTACAACCAGCCACACATTGTCTCACTTAGCACCTTACAACCACCTACTAAACTAAACACATATTCTTATGGCCTGAGATCTAATCTCTTAAGGCCTTGGCTAATACTTGGGCAACCTGCTCCATCTGATGAGCAGTGCCATACAACATTGTCTTCACGTGTAACTCTTTTGCCTCCCTTACCTCCCCGGCTATATCTAGCGCGGGGCACGACGCCAATATGTGTGTGACCGTCTCAGAGGCGTGGCTGCAATGACGCCAATATGTGTGTGACCGTCTCAGAGGCGTGGCTGCAATGACGGCAGTAGGTGTGTGACCGTCTCAGAAGCTTGGCTGCAATGACGGCAGTAGGTGTGTGACCGTCTCAGAGGCTTGGCTGCAGTGACGGCAGTTCAAGTTATTGTTGTGGTCTAGCCAATTAAAGTTAGCACCTTAAAACCAGCCACTCATTTATATAAACTGAAAATCATTTATTCCTCAATTTGCCGAGTAGGTAGAAGAATGTAACTGTTGGAAGTTGTTAAGTAGCCTCTGGCGACGATAATTGAAGGTAAAAGAAAATTTTGAAATTCACACTTATGGGGGTCGAGGGCCCAAAATCTTTTTTACCCTTCTGTGAGCAATATAAAAATTGAAAATCACTGATTTTCCTATTTCCCGTGTAGGTAGAAGCAAGAAACTTTGGGAAGTTGTTGAGTACTCTCTCGCGACGATAATTGGCGAAAAAGAATTTTAAAATTTCCAATCATGGGTGACCGGGGCCGAAATGTAGTTTTTTCTTATATTAAAAACCGACTAATCACTAATCCCTAATTTTCCGTGTCAGTAAAACATGAACATTTTTGAAGTTATTTAGGACACTCTCCCAACGATAGAGGCAAAAAAAGATATTTTTTTTATTCACACTCATGGGGGGGGGGGGGGGG
>MUZC01004453.1:249674-262678 GCA_002072015.1 Radix auricularia
ATAATGTCAGCACCCCCACGCCACATATAATGTCAGCACCAAAATGCAACATATAATGTCAGCACCCTCACGCCACATATAATGTCAGCACCCTCACGCCACACATAATGGCAGCACCCCCACGCCACATATAGTGTCAGCACCCCTACGCCACACAAAATGTCAGCACCCCACGCCACACATAATGTCAGCACCCCAACGCCGTATATACTATTTCCACCCATGGACATCATTCCCTCCCCCCCCCCCCAATCCCAAAACCGATCTTCCATGTTCCAGAACTCAATGGACACACATCTCCCATGGGATCATTTCCCCCAAACAGTAAGAAACACGACAATATTGACGTAATGGCAGCGTGAAACAACTCTGGTGTGTTGAATAGAGGCTTTTAGGGAGGCACTGATCGGGGAGGGGGTGGCGTCAGTAGGTTGTAGGTCTAAATTATGCAAATATCGAACATGGCCACTTCAGTCATGGTATTTCGTGTTGGTGCCAGTATTTGATGCTAGGATTGAACTCGGCTGATGAATCAGATGATGGCATGAATTGTTTCTGTTTTAATTTTCCAGAGGCTGCCAATTGCCAAGTTGGCGCTGGATAGTTTTGGTTGGGTCAAAGGTTAACGATTATCTAATTAAAAAATAAAATAAAATTAAGAACAATTAAACGAAATTTATTCATGAAAAAAAAACGGTTAATACAAATTAAATATTAAATATGTAAGGAAATTGGTTTAGTTTTATTACACTTGTAATAGCTTCTTTTTATAAAACCTACGGGTTTGGGATTTTAATTATGTCGTTGAAATGAAGATTTCAAGATAAATATTTAATTTGTATTAGCTCTTTTTTTAATGTAAGAAATATTTTGCTTTTTTTTTCTTCTTTTTTTTCTTTGATAATCAGTTCAGTTACAATTTTATATGTGGAACGAGATACTCCAGTCTATTGTGCCATTTTGAAATCATTTTTGTATTCTTCGGGTGTTGTAGGCCTTGTGTTCTTTTAGAAATGTGTGTCAAATTAGAAGCAATACGACACTTGGATGATTCTGTATGGGATTATATCGAAGGATTTCAGTTAAGATTCGTGTAAATCTTGAATACATTTGTCTGTTTTCTTGTTTACTTGTGCGCCATCCTTTTCCCTTGGAAATTACCTGATAATTGGTCAAGTTTATCGTCAGCCTCTCGTTTAAAGCTGGCACTTTGAAATATTGATGTTAACCCGTCATCGACGGTGGCGCCTTGCCTAATTGTCTCAGCTGGCGTGCCGAGAGTAACGGGTTCGAATCTCCGTGAAGGCGGGGATTTGTTCCCGGGGTAACGGAGTCCTTGAGTCCACAATAGTTAGGGAAATAAGGGCGGCTGGGCATTTGGGCATTCTGTCCCACACACTGGCATGGTCTGTGCGTGAACTTTGAGTCACTTGCCAATAGACTGGCATGGTCTGTGCGTGAACTTTGAGTCACTTGCCAATAGACTGGCATGGTCTGTGCGTGAACTTTGCGTCACTTGTTAATAGACTGGCATGGTCTGTGCGTGAACTTTTCGTCACTTGCCAATAGAATGACATGGTCTGTGCGTGAACTTTTCGTCACTTGCCAATAGACTGGCATGGTCTGTGCGTGAACTTTTTGTCACTTGCCAATAGACTGGTATGGTCTGTGCATTCTTATCTGAATACAAGAACATAGGACGCAAGAATATTCTGTCATATAAGGAATATGTGTAGTGATAAAAAGATATTGTATACTAAGTTACATACCGACATATTAGTAAACTAAGGCAATGTGAAAGACTCGCAAATGAGGGGGGGGGGGTCCACGAATGTTAAAAGAAAAGTATTAGAAAGCCAGGATGTAATTGCAGGTAATATTAAAGTTTTAAACAGTTAACACTTGATATGAGGCCTCGGCATGAGGCTTTGATATGAGGCCTTGTAATGGGGCCTTGATTTGAGGCGTTGATACGAGGCGTTGATATGAGTCCCTGTTATGAGGCTTTGATATGAGGCCTTGTAATGGGGCCTTGATTTGAGGCTTTGATACGAGGCGTTGATATGAGTCCTTGTTATGAGGCTTTGATATGAGGCCTTGTAATGGGGCCTTGATTTGAGGCGTTGATACGAGGCATTGATATGAGTCCTTGTTATGAGGCTTTGATATGTAGCCTTGTAATGGGGCCTTGATTTGAGGCGATGATACGAGGCGTTGATATGGGTCCTTGTTATGAGGCTTTGATATGAAGCCTTGTAATGGGGCCTTTATTTGAGGCGATGATACGAGGCATTGATATGAGTCCTTGTTATGAGGCTTTGATATGACGCGGCATACAAGGTTACTGCATGTATCAAGTTAACCTGTTGTTGATGTTCCAAGCTAATTTAAACCTAAAGAAACGCTAACATCCAGTTATCGCCAATGGCCAAATGATGATATTTTCAAAGATAACAATCCCCACGTTATGATTTCTTCTAACAGCCCTTTAAAAACGTATACATAAATAAATAAAAACATATTTTGTTAAATGTTATGAATAATATACATGTTTAGAGTTGTCTAAGTGAATTTGTGTTACCTGGAGAAATTAAATCATGGGCAGGGGAGTGGGGATGGGGGTGAGTCAAGCTACATTCCCCACACCCCCCAANCCCCATTCATTTTCAACCGTCGGCTGTTTTCCAAAGTTGTCTGTCTGCCCACCCCCTTCCACTTCTATTGCTTGATCCGTTCTTGGTAAATAAAGTCTCAATATTTACATTTGGAATCTTTCAAGTTAAGTCAATGATTTACTATTATTTCATTTTAATTTACTTGTTGATGGACCCACTGGAAGAACTAAATTAGTTTCCAACTTATTGTTATTCAAAATTCGTTTTAACGGATATTTTTGTGACTTACGTTGACTGAACTATTATTACATTCAGACTTTTAAATCATCAGATAACATTAAAATAAACTGATTTATTTCTTGATGACTCGTATATGAAACATTTTCAAACACAAGACAATAGATGAAGGTCGGATATTATCTGTCTTGGCTTTGTTTAGTTACTCTGAGCTCAATCGTTGACAAAACCAACAGGTTTTTACCGTTCTTTATGTCTCTGCGGCAGATTGGTTCAAGTTGGTATTTGGTTCAAGTTGGTGTTTGGTTCAAATTGGTGTTTGTTTCAAGTCGGTGTATGGTTAAAGTTGGTGTTTGGTTCAAGTTGGCATTTGTTTCAAGTTGGTGTATGGATTAAGTTGTGTTTGGTTCAAGTTGGTGTTTGGTTCAAGTCGGTGTATGGTTTAAGTTGGTGTTTGGTTCAAGTTGGTGTTTGTTTCAAGTTGGTGTATGGATTAAGTTGTGTTTGGTTCAAGTTGGTGTCAGATTCAAGTGGTGTTTGGTTCAAATTGGTGTTTGGTTCAAGTTGGTGTTTGGTTCAAGTTGGTGTTACGCTGTTCAATATGTAGGGCGGGGGGGGGGAATAAAGGGGAAAAAACCAGTCTGAGGCCTGAGCTAATAAATGTTATTTCTTTTAACTTTAAAAACAAAAGGAATAACAAATTAAAAAAACACCCACTAATCTCACAATTAAATTATTAAAAAGAATCAATAACATTACTCCAAACTAATTATTGATGTTCCAATGGCTTGCAATATTTTTGGGATGCAAAAACGGGGTACATATGGGCCCCAGACAACTGGATACATGTGGGCCCCAAACAACTGGGTACACGTGGGGCCCAGTCAACTGGGTTCATTTAGGCCTTAAACAACTGGGTATATGTGGGCCCCAAACAACTGGGTACATGTGGGCCCCAAACAACTGGGTATCTTTGGGGTCCGAACAACTGGGCCCCAGATAACTGGGTACATGTGGGCCCCAAACAACTGGGTATTTTGGGCCCCGAACAACTGGGTACATGTGGGCCCCAAACAACTGGGTATTTTTGGGCCCCGAACAACTGGGCCCCAGATAACTGGGTACATGTGGGCCCCAAACAACTGGGTATTTTTGGGCCCCGAACAACTAGGTACATGTGGTCCCCAAACAACTTGGTCCATGTGGGCCCCAGTCAAATGGGTTCATTTAGGCCTTAAACAACGCGATGTATGTGGGCCATAAGCAACTGGGTATATGTGGGCCCCAGACAACTGGGTTCATTTAGGCCTTAAACAACTGGTTGCATGTGGGCCCCAAACAACTGGGTATATGTGGGCCCAAAACAACTGGGTACATGTGGGCCCAAAACAACTGGGTACATGTGGCCCAAAACAACTGGGTATATGTGGGCCCAAAAGAACTGGGTACATGTGGACCCAAAACAACTGGGTACACGTGAGCCTCAAAGAACTGGGTACATGTGGGCCCAAAACAACTGGGTACAAGTGGGGCCCCAAACAACAAGGTACATGTGGACCCCAAACAACAGGGTACATGTGGGCCCCAAACAACTGGGTACATGTGGGCCCCAAACAACAGGGTACATGTGGGCCCCAAACAACAGGGTACATGTGGGCCCCAAACAACTGGGTACATGTGGGGCCCACTGAGGGCAACATCACTATAAGAATAACAAGCATGAAATGGTCGCCATCGGTTAGGGCCCAAGATCAGAATAAAATCCCCCTCGAACCGCCCCACCCTTTATCCACTGGTAGTGTACTTGAAATTAACGATATCGTTAATTTTGATTAAAGCCAAAAATTGAAATTTATGGTGTCATAAATAAAATTTATTAGACGTACTTGCCGAAAATTTAAATAGACTAACACTTGAATGTCTTCTTTATGTGACAGCTTTTAGCCAACAGCGCAAACAGACAAGTGTATTGACAATATTTGGTTTAAGTGGTGAGTGAGTGGGTCTTATTGACAATATAACCAACCTATCTGGACAATCGTTAACATTGCTTTAGTTTGTCTCAGCTGAAGTTTCTGATACTTCAGTGGATGTTTGGTTAGCAGGTGATTTGTTTTCGAAGTATTAGAACCATGGTAGCAATGTTCCCTTTAAGCAGCGCGACTGCGCAGATATTTGACCGACGCCACGCAGGAGTTAGAATCACCGCGCGGCAAATTTTGTAAAATATTGCAAAAAAAATTTTTAAAGCCTTGCACACGGACTAACGAAGCTTAGACATAGAGGGAACATTGCATGGTAGGCAAACGATTTCTCTCAATGGACACAATAACCTTTATTAACATTTTGAACATTCACATCAGTCTGTTCTTAAAACCAAAATTTCCGTGTAATAGTCTGGAAATAGGGATAAATTTATCCACCGAAATATTTTACTTTTTGACTTCCAGCACATTTTATAAGTGTTGGGTCGATTACTCGTTGTAAAAAAAAAATTAATCGTTAAAAATTTCAACGATTTATTGATAAATTTATCGTTAATTTCCGCAGAACTAATAAATTTACTTTTTAAAAAATACATTATTTTTTTTTTAGGATGTCAAATTTTACAGCAAAGGGAGACACAAGTGCTTTCGACAGGAAATTAGATAAGCTCCCTTGTTAAAGGCCAAAATGAAATGTAATCATCGATCGTAGAAGACAACACATCATGAACGTTTCTAGACCAGCCTCTCTTTACAAACCTCGGCTGGTTGGTGTTCAGTCAAAATATCGGTGATGTTAAGATAAAACATCGGTGATGTCAAGATAGAACATCGGCGATGTCAAGATAAAACATCGGTGATGTCAAGATAAAACATCGGTGATGTCAAGACATATTAGCTGGTTGGAAACTGCGCCCCTTCATATGTGAACAACAAACGCTTGAAACGTGTTGTTGTTGTTTTTTTTTACTGACGTCATCTTGTTGGGAGAATCATGACGTCACAGTGATAAGTTCATAATCTCAAGGTATGTCAGTTAGCATGTCACGTGACTTGTCTATCGACTGCTGACCTCTAGCCCGCGATTCAGATGAGATAAAATCATCTCCTTCCATCTGATCATTTATTGATAGTCTCATCATTACAGATGTTAGGTAGCTAACAATCTTCACCTGTACGGTAAAACGATGCTATTATTTTTACCTGTAAATTAAAACGATATTTGCTACGCTCACCTGTACCCAAGGTATAACTAAGCTACCTGTATTTTGTTCAACTATGTGTAAAAACTATATTAATAACATCTGTCAGTACGTCACATCTGTCAATACATCACATCTGTCAGTAACTCACAACTGTCAGTAACTCACAACTGTCAGTACCTCACATACGTCCTTACCTCACACATATCAGTACCTCACACGTGTTATTACCTCACATACGTCATTACCTCACATACGTCATTACCTCACATTCGTCCTTACCTCACATGTGTCAGTACCTCACACATGCCATTACCTCACACATGCCAGAACCTCACATGTGTCAGTACCTCACATGTGTCAGTACCTCACATACATCATTACCTCACATGTGTCAGTACCTCACATGTGTCAGTACCTCACATACGTCCTTACCTCATATACGTCATTACCTCACATACGTCAGTACCTCACATACGTCCTTACCTCACATACGTCATTACCTCACATACGTCAGTACCTCACATACGTCCTTACCTCACATGTGTCAGTACCTCACATGTGTCAGTACCTCACATGTGTCAGTACCTCACATGTGTCAGTACCTCACATGTGTCAGTACCTCACATGTTTCATTACCTCACATACGTCAGTACCTCACATACGTCATTACCTCACACATGTCATAACCTCACATTTGTCAGTACCTCACACATGTCATTACCTCACACATGTCAGTACCTCACATACGTCAGTACCTCAATTACGTCAGTACCTCACACATGTCATTACCTCACATATGCCATTACCTCACATATGTCATTACCTCAATTACGTCAGTACCTCACATATGTCATTACCTCACACATGTCATAACCTCACATTTGTCAGTACCTCACACATGTCATTACCTCACATATGCCATTACCTCACATATGTCATTACCTCAATTACGTCAGTACCTCACATACGTCATTACCTCACACATGTCATAACCTCACATTTGTCAGTACCTCACACATGTCATTACCTCACACATGTCAGTACCTCACATACGTCAGTACCTCAATTACGTCAGTACCTCACACATGTCATTACCTCACATATGCCATTACCTCACATACGTCAGTACCTCAATTACGTCAGTACCTCACATATGTCATTACCTCACAGCTACATGCAGCTCGCACTTACATATTCATCCCAGCTGTCAGCAACTCACGCCCATTCGGTAATTAAAACTTATCACACATCACTTTAAAAAATGGCCGCCACATATCATGTCATCAGACGACTGTTTGTCACAAATCACGTGTTGTCACCACGCTGTGGCATTAATTACAAACAGGGAGTCAACCCTCCCCACCTCCCACGAGGAACGACGGACTCACAAGTGATGCAGACGATCATTACGTCACCGAATTATTTATTACATTGAGTCTACTGAGACCTGCTGGCTTGGGAGTAAAAAAAAAATGCCATCAGTTTTGAAGTCCGACTGTTTGGTTGTTGATAGTAGGAAATGTCAGGGAATTTGTTTTAATTAGGAAACAATCAATTAATTTATCTGATGACGTCATATCTTTTCGACCAAACCGTATGCTTATATTTAGTTAATTTTAAACAGTTGTCAGTTAGGTGTAAATGTGATTTTTAGTTAACTCTAAAAAAGACTTAAGTGAGGTAAAGCTAGCTAGTAAATTAATGGTAAGGTAGATGCAATTTAGCTTTAAGCTAGTAATACTTGAACATTTTTAGTAAGAAAGTTAGTTTTACTCTATTATTCAAGAGCAGAATTCCTGGCCGTTAAGTCAAATGAACATTTGTGTCGGACTCAACCATTGTGAGACTGGGTCATGGGGCTTGAAGGCTTCTGTCGGACTCAGCCATTGAGAAACAGGGTCAGTGGGCTTGAAGGCTTGTGTCGGACTCAACCATTGAGAAACTGGGTCAGTGGGCTTGAAGGCTTGTGTCGGACTCAACCATTGAGAAACTGGGTCAGTGGACTTGAAGGCTTGTGTCGGACTCAACCATTGAGAAACTGGGTCAGTGGGCTTGAAGGCTTGTGTCGGACTCAACCATTGAGAAACTGGGTCAGTGGGCTTGAAGGCTTGTGTCCCACTCAACCACTGTGAGATTGGGTCAGGGGGCTTGAAGGCTTGTGTCGGACTCAACCATTGAGAAACTGGGTCAGTGGGCGTGAACGCTTGTGTCCGACTCAACCACTGTGAGATTGGGTCAGTGGGCTTGAAGACTTGTGTCGGACTCAACCACTGTGAGACTGGGTCAGTGGGCTTGAAGACTTGTGTCGGACTCAACCATTGAGAAACTGGGTCAGTGGGCTTGAAGGCTTATGTCCGACTCAACCACTGTGAGACTGGGTCAGGTGACTTGAAGGCTTATGTCCGACTCAACCACTGTGAGATTGGGTCAGGGGACTTGAAGGCTTGTGTCCCACTCAACCACTGTGAGACTGGGTCAGGTGACTTGAAGGCTTATGTCCGACTCAACCACTGTGAGACTGGGTCAGGTGACTTGAAGGCTTGTGTCCGACTCAACCTCTGTGAGACTGGGTCAGGTGACTTGAAGGCTTATGTCCGACTCAACCACTGTGAGACTGGGTCAGGTGACTTGAAGGCTTGTGTCCGACTCAACCACTGTGAGACTGGGTCGGGGGACTTGAAGGCTTGTGTCCCACTCAACCACTGTGAGACTGGGTCAGGTGACTTGAAGGCTTGTGTCCGAGTCAACCACTGTGAGACTGTTTCAGGTGACTTGAAGGCTTGTGTCCGAGTCAACCACTGTGAGACTGGGTCAGGTGACTTGAAGGCTTGTGTCCGACTCAACCACTGTGAGACTGGGTCAGGGGACTTGAAGGCTTGTGTCCGACTCAACCATTGAGAGACTGGGTCAGGGGACTTGAAGGCTTGTGTCCGACTCAACCACTGTGAGACTGGGTCAGGGGACTTCACGTTCTCAATATAGATTTTTACATTTGAGGAGATCGCCATGGAGATGAATTTGTAGGACGAGGATACATAGTGGATAGACAGTGGACGTAGGATAGACAGTGGATATAGGATAGACAGTGGATGTAGGATAGACAGTGGATGTAGGATAGACAGTTGATGTAGGATAGACAGTGGATGTAAGATAGACAGTGGATGTAGGATAGAAAAAGTGTGATCGTTGCGTATACAAGTTTCATCGGTTTATGACTTAACTACACTAAATATCATGAAACATGTGTAAAGTTGTTGAGTGCACTTCCGCATAGAACACTGGCAAAATTTATGATTAAAATACCACCCACAGGGAACCGGTGGCATAAAAAAATGTATGTGGCTTTCTAAAAATGACTTCTAACCATTAGCTACTGATTAAATTGATGGATCTTGACAAAAATTGTTATATAAAAGCTCAATGACCCATATTAAAATAGTAAAGGGCAGTTAACTCCCGATGTCCATCATTCTAAACATTGGCCACCGCACCACTCAGCTGATTGCCATGAAACTTTTTTTAAAGTTGGGTCCACTCCAGTGAAGGTTTGAGTTGAAGTATTTTTTTAATTAAAATACCACTTGGTATGGGGGGGGGGGATTAAATGTAGTATTTTTGGATGCCGATGTGGAATAAGGAATAAAAATTTATTAAAGATTTAGCAACTGTGTTAACAGATGGATCTAGACCAAACTTCATATCTCCAATCTCCATATTTAAAGTACTATAAGACATTGAAGTCATGATGGGCTCAAAATATTTCTTTCGTAGATTTACAGTGATTTTCAATTAAACTTTTGCACAGATTAGGCCCGGGGGTCTTTAATATCGTATCTTTTTGATGGTTACGGAAATTAAAGATTAATAAATCGATAAATCGTTAAAATTTTCTTATCGATGGAAAAACAATTTCATTGATTAAAAGTCTATTGAAATTTTTGAAAATATTTGTAATATTTTTTGCCTTTAATTCATCAATTATTTTATATTTTTGTTACTTACATTCTTTATTATTTAGTTAGACGTACATACATAAACAAAAAGGTTTTTCTTCATTATTTCTTGCATATCAACAGGAATTAGCTTTTTTAGACACTATTTTTGCCAGCCAGATAATTAACGCGACTTAAACGATTTCGTGAAATAATGAATCGCGACTTAACGGGTTCTAAATATGCATTATAAAAAATGTAAAAATAATCGATTAATTTTTCCAGATTAATCGAAAAAGAAATTAATCAGTACTAGCCCTCATCTATAATAATAAAAGGGAAAGCCCTCACTGACTGACTGACTGACTGATTTATCACTAATTCTCCAACTTCCCGTATCGGTAGAAGCATGAAACTTTAGGAGGTTGTTGGGTATCCTCTAACTACGAAACTTGGCGTAAAATAATTTTTAAAATCTCACTCCTGTGGGGCCGGGGGCCCAAAAACTTTTTTTTTACCTACATCACGAATTCTTCAACTTCTAGGTAGAAGCATGAAACTTTGGGAAGTTGTTGGGTACCCTCTTACAACAAAAATTGGCGAAAAAGAATTTTGAAATTCACACTCATGGGGGCCGCGGGCCCCAAAAAGTTTTTTCCTTATATAAGATATATACTAATTGAAAATCAATAATTCTTCTATTTCCCGTGTAGGTAGAAGCATATAACTTTAGAAATTTTAGAGTACATGCTTCCGACGATATTGGAAAAAGAGAATATTAAATTTACCACTCATGGGGGCTGGGGCCTCGAAAACCATTTTTTCATTATATGAGCTTTACATAAATTGAAAATTACCAATTCTCCTATTTCCCGAGTATATAGACTCATCAAAGGTTGGAGAGTTGATAAATACACTTTCACGTTGCTACCAGGTGAAATATTTTTTTAAATATATCTCACTGGGGTTTGGGGGCCCAAATTAAAAAAATGAAAATCACTAATTCTCTCATTCCCCATGTAGGTAGAAAGCATGAAACTTTAGGAAGTTGTTGAGTACAATCTCCAGATGATAGTTATCTTATCTTATATCTTATATGTTACAGACGCTCCTTCTGTACAGAAGATTATTGCGTCCTACGTATTTCTATGGTTTGTGTTTAGTCCTGTATTCTTACTAGAGTTTTAAAAGATGATAAAGTGGTGGCTTTCCTGGTTTCTTCAGGCAACCCATTCCACGCCCGAATACCGGACGGAAAGAAAGAAAACTTGTATGTGTTTGTTCTTGCATATGGAATAAGAAAGGTGTTTTTGTCTTTATGTCTATTCGGGGGTTGTATTAGGTTTTCTTTGTGTTGTATTTCTAAATTAGAATTAATTGCCTTATGTATAATTACTAATTTACTCTTGGTTCTTCTATCCTCTAGTGTTTCAAGGTTTAATGATTTAACTAATGGTGTTACTCTTGTCAGTTTTGAATATTCTCCAGTAATGAATCTGGCAGCTCTTTTTTGTATTTGTTCTAACTTATCAATATTTTCTTTGGTGGATGGGTCCCATACTGAAGATGCATATTCTAGTATAGGTCTCACCAGGGTGAGATAGCATTTTAGTTTTATATCTTTGTTACATTTGTAAAAGTTTCTTTTTATAAAGCCTAAGGTTTTGTTTGATTTTTTAATAACTTCATTGACATGGGGATTCCAAGATAGTTTCTCATTTATTATGACTCCTAAGTATTTCGCATCTTTAGTTTGGGTTAGTTCTTTTCCATGAATGAAATATTTTGAATTTATTTGTTTCTTTTTCTTTGTTACTCTTAGCAGTTGACATTTTTCTGGGTGGAAGGACATACTCCAGTTAGTTTCCCATTTTATTAATTCATCTAAGTCTTTTTGTAAAATTTTGCTATCTTGTTCTGACTTGATTGTTCTATAGATTATACAATCATCAGCAAATAACCTAACTTTAGTTCCTGTTGAGATATTGTTGGGTAAGTCATTTATATAAATTAAAAATAGCAAGGGACCTAGGACAGTTCCTTGTGGAACTCCTGAGTTAACCTTTATTGGTGTAGATTTAGAACCATTAATTATTACAGTTTGCTCCCTACCCAATAGGAAATCTTGGATCCAGTGATGTAAGGGACCTGAGATTCCAAAGTATTTAAGTTTTTTGAGTAAACTAAGGTGGTGAACTTTGTCGAATGCTTTTGAGAAGTCTAGTAATATTGTATCTATTTGATCATTATTATCTAAGCCTTTTGATAGATCATCTATTAGGCCTATCAATTGTGTTTCACATGATCTGTTCTTTCTAAAGCCATGTTGGTGTGGGCATAGGGCATTATATTTGTCAAGGTGGTTAACTATTCTGCTATATATTATGTGTTCCAGTAATTTACATGTGATACTAGTAAGTGATACAGGTCTGTAATTACCAGGGTCTGACTTATCACCTTTCTTGAAGAGCGAAAGACAACTTTAAATTCCCACTCATAAAGATACTGGGGCCCAAAAATAATGGGACCCCAAAAACGTTTTTGTCCTTATATGAGCTATATAAAAATTGAAAATCACTAATTCTCCTATTTCACATATAGGTAGAAGCATGAAACTTGGAAATTTTTCGAGTACAAGCTCCCGACGAAAATATACAAAAAGAATGTTAGAATTCCCAGTAATTGGTAACCAGGGGCATAAATATATTTTTCTTATATTAAAAACCGACTTATCACTATTTCTTCAATTTTCCGTGTAGGTAGGAGCATGAAATTTTGGGTAATTCTTAAGTACCCTCTCACGACGAATTTTGGTGTAAAAGAATTTTGAAATACACGCTTATGGGGGCCGGGGCTAAAAAAAACGTTTGTTTTCTTATATGAGATTTATAAAAATTGAAAATCACTAATTCTCCTATTTCTCACGTAAGTAGACTCATGAAACGTTGGGTAATTGATAATTACACTTTCACGTTGGTAGCAGGTGAAACATTTTTTTAAATATCCCTTAATGGGGGCGGGGGGGGGGGG
>MUZC01004453.1:262703-299888 GCA_002072015.1 Radix auricularia
GCAAAAGTATTTTTTTTTCCTAATATAAACTATAGAAAAATTGAACATCAATAATTCTCCCTTTCCCCATGTAGGTAGAAGCATGAAACTTTAGGAAGAAGTTGAGAACAATCTCCCGATGAAAGTTGGTGAAAGGGAATGGTAATTTTCCACTCATTGGGGGCCGGGGGCCCAAATATAAGTTTTTCTTATATAAAAAACCGACTCATCAAAAATGTCCAAAATTCATCGTGTAGGTAAAAACATAAAACTTTTGGAAGATGTTGGATATCCTCTCACAACGAAAATTGGCGTAAAATAATTTTAAAATGTACACTCATGAGCCAGGGCCGAAAAAATGTGTTTTTTCCTTATATGTGTGATATAAAAATTGAAAATCACTAATTCTCTTATTTCCCGAATAGGCAAACGCATGAAAATTTGGGGTTTGTTAAATACACTTCCACGATGGTAGCAGGTGAATAATTATTTAAAATATCCCTTACTGGGGGCTTGGGGGCCCAAATGTAGTTTTTTCCTAATATTAACTATATAAAAAGTAAAAATCACTAATTCTCCCATTCCCATGTAGGTAGAAGCATAAAACTTTTGGAAGTTGTTGGGTACCCTCTCACGACGAAAAGTGGGGAAATATAATTTTAAAATTCACACTCATTTGGGCTGGGGCCTCAAAAAAGTGTTTTTACCTAATATGTGCCATTACAAATTGAAAAGCAGTATTTTTCATATTGTTAAATACACTTCCGTGATGGCAGCAGGTGAAATAATATTTAAAGTATCCTTTGCTGGGCGCCGGAGGCCAAAATATAGTTTTTTTATGCAATCACTCACTCATCACTAATTCGCCAACTTCCCGCAGCAACGCGCGGGGAAATCGCTAGTTGTTATATTAACTGTATTAATTTTATTTGATTCATTGTACTGCCATGAAAATAATCAGAAACATGTACGAAGGGATATTAGTCCATGGTCAGGAGGTGACAGATGCTTTCCAGGTGAAGAATGATGTGAGACAAGGTTGCTTGCTGTAACCCGTCCTGTTCTGGTTGATGAAAACATCTACACAGCAGAAAAGGAATGGCATTCAATTGACCTTGTGGGAACTTGATGATCTCGACTTTGCTGATGATCTTTCCCTCCTTGTGCATACCTAACAACAGATGTGGGATAAAATATTGTCGCAGCAACTTCTGCTAACATGAATCTCAATATACACAAAGGGAAGAGTAAAATCCTCAAGGTGAATGCCACCAGGGCATCACCCATCATGCTTGAAGGAGAAGCCCTTGAGGAGTAGGACAGTTTTGTTGGCCTTGGCAGCGTGGTAGATAAACAAGGTGGTACAGATGCCGGCGTCAAAATAAGGATCGGAAAAGCAAAAGATGCAGCCTTCCAGCAACTCAAGAATGTGTGGGTCGCCAACAACTTAGGCAGCAATTTAAAAGTAAGGATTTTCAACGCTATGGTGAAACCAGTGCTGCTATATGGAGCTGAGACATGGAGAACAACGGCTGTAAACCTGACCAGAATCCAGTCCTTCATTAACATTGTCTAAGAAGGATTCTCAGAATTCACTGGCCGGACAAAATCAGCAACCGGGAACTGTGGCAGCGGACTAAACAGATGCCCATTGAGGAAGAAATTCTTCAAAAGCGGTGGAGGTGTATCGGTCGTACACTAAGGAAACCTGCTTCTATTATAACAAGGCAAGCCCTGAAATGGAACCCACAGGGTAAACGGAAAAGAGGCCGTCCAAGAAACCGTCCAAGGCACCGAGCTATGATGCAGACATCAAGAGAATTGGCCATGAATGGAAGATCCTGGAGAAAATGGTCCAGGATAGAGATGCCTGGAGGTCTCTTGTTGGTGGCCTATGTCCTAGGAGGAAGTGCAGACGCCGACGATGATCTGTGGATGTCCCTCATGGACGAGAAGGCTCAACAACAACTGCCATGAAAGTTTGGGAAGTTGTTGAGCACACCATCCCTTAGGTTTCTGTTATACATCTTTTTTTTGAAAAATAACACCTCATCGGCTTATTTGAATTCCCTTTCTTTTGACACCACGCTTTTTGACTTCGAAGAAAGGAAATCAATGAAACCAATGAGTGGTAATTTATTATAATACATGTAATAATAAAATTAACACTAGTCGGTTTCTTGGAATTTCCTAACTTCTCAGATCCTTGCAGCCCGCGACGCGTCAGCTAGTAGAAATATAAATGTGAGTGTGTTATAGGCAATGTGTTAAATTTAGACATTCTATGGAATAACTATGGAATGTATAGAATACCTCATGGTTTGAAGCAAATTACGAAACGGTTGCAATTTCATACATTGCCTAGCCTAGGCATTCTATAGAATGTCAAGTTGTCATCCGGCAAAGTATGTAATTGGCCTACCCACGCCGTTTTTCCCGTCACTGGTGTTGGCGGTGGTGCTTTGGTCGTTGGTGTGTGATGATGGTGGTCGAAGCCTGTGAGTGTTGAAAGTTATTTAAGACAGTATTTAGTCGGTGCGAGGCTCCACGACAACATCACCGAAAATATTGCCAACATTTTTCTCACGGCGTCAGGGTATATAATTCGGCTGAGATTCCACAGACATTCTCCCATAACGTTTCCCTTTGATTGCTGTGTGACCATTTCAGAAGAGAATGTAGTGCTAGGACAGGAATCACGCCATGATGACATGCAGCGACGGTTCTACGATCAGTTATCTAAAGTAAGAGACAATGCAGTTAAAAAAGTGATTTTTTTTAAAAAATCGAAACTAGTTACCAAAAACTAGTTTACGTGTGAAAAAAAGGCTAAGACAAATATTAAGCAAAAACCACGTGACTGTTGGCTGGTGAAACACTATGATGTCACGATGGCGGAAAATAAGAGTAAGTTGATCTATCCTGTTAAAGAAGGTATGGGTGTCATTCAGTTTTAAGTCGCGGACTCCGAGATATTGGACGTACTTCAAAAGGCCCATTTCGGTCATTGATCATATAGGACGGGACAGAATGTTGAAAGAATTCTCACCCAAATACAAGAACGCTACCAGTCATGATTTTGAACTGTGTATAAACTATTGTGAACCTTGCCAGAAAAGACACACAAAAAGGCGTCAAAAAAGACATTGTCGTAAAGCAATTGTTTATAATCTGAATTCAACTCTCGTGGTCAGGTAGACCTCATTGACATTCAATGACATCCTGATGGGGAACACAAGTTAATAATGGTGTATCAAGATCATCCCACCCAGATCGTGATTCTCAGGGCCTTGAAGACAAAGAGGTCACAAGAAGTAGCATACCAGCCAGTAGGCATTTCACGTTGATTGGTGCTCCAACGATTCTACAGTCCGACAACGGCAGGGTTTGCAAACAATGTGGTTAGCAGCCTAAAGGAGTACTGGCCCACCTTGAAGATCGTTCATGGTAAGTCGTGCCCTTCACAAAGCCAGGGGAGTGTTAGAAGAACAAACCAGGACATGGAAAATACGCTGTATCTTCAATGTGGCTTCAAAAGGCCTTTAAGGTATCTTCAATGTGCCTTCAATAGGCCTTTAAGGTATCTTCAATGTGCCTTCAATAGGTCTTTAAGGTATCTTCAATGTGCCTTCAATAGGTCTTTAAGGTATCTTCAATGTGCCTTTAATAAGTCTTTAAGGTATCTTCAATGTGTCTTTAATAGGTCTTTAAGGTATCTTCAATCAATGTGCCATCAATAGGCCTTTAAGGTATCTTCAATGTGCCTTCAATAGGTCTTTAAGGTATCTTCAATGTGCCATCAATAGGTCTTTAAGGTATCTTCAATGTGCCTTTAATAGGTCTTTAAGGTATCTTCAATGTGTCTTTAATAGGTCTTTAAGGTATCTTCAATGTGCCTTTAATAGGCCTTTAAGGTATCTTCAATGTGCCATCAATAGGTCTTTAAGGTATCTTCAATGTGCCATCAATAGGCCTTTAAGGTATCTTCAATGTGTCTTCAATAGGTCTTTAAGGTATCTTCAATGTGTCTTCAATAGGCCTTTAAGGTATCTTCAATGTGCCATCAATAGGTCTTTAAGGTATCTTCAATGTGTCTTTAATAGGTCTGTGAGGGTGGCAGGGAGGTGCAGTGACCGATGGTCAATGTTACAAAAAAATTGCTGACAGAGAACGAGATGACCTGAAATCGTGGTAAGGCGAGAAATCGTTTAAGTGTGGAAAGGTTAGGACAAAACTACAATAGACGACCTGGTTTACACGAGCATTCCTTGTATCAGCCGGACATGGTGAAAGGGTAAATAAAACACGTACTGGAGACCAGGTCTGAATCCATCCATCACCCGCAGTGGCTAGAACTGACCTACTTGATCCCACCCCCCCACACACTAGTTTAACTTGATAGAAGTATCCTCTAGGGGGTGGGGTACTTTAGTTCATCCATTTTTTACAGTCGAGGTGCATGTTTAAAACATAGTGCCCTGGAGAATAGATAGATTCTTCTAGATAATATGCCCTCATCTGTTATATACCCTCATCCTTTAAATGCACTTCTTCTTTATATGCGTCATCCTTTATATGCCCTTATCCTTTATATCCCTTATACTTTATAAGAAATTATCCTTTGTATGCCCTTATCCTTTATATGTCCTTATCATTTATATGCCCTCATCCTTTATATCCCTAATCCTTTATATGCCCTTATCCTTTATATGCCATCATAATTTATATTCCCTCATCCAATATATTCCCCCATCATTTACATGCCCTTTTTCTTTATATGTCCTTATCCTTTATATTCCCTCATCCTTTATATTCCCTTATCCTTTATATGCTCTCAACCTTTATATTCCCTCATTCTTAATATGCCCTCATCCTTTACATGCCCTATCTCACCAATAAAGGCTAATAAAATCAACAACTTTTCTGGTAATATCGAAGTTATAGTGCAGGCCACACAGTTTCAACGACACTAAATTAAATGAGTAAGATTTTATGTGTGTTGTTTGTCTAATTATCCTAACTGTCGACAATAGTTGGGTTCGTTGAACCTCTACGTGGACAGGGGAGGGAAGCCGGCCATGACGTCAACCCTCTGGTGCGTGTGATAAGATTTGTTTTAAAGAAGAGATCGATCACGTGACTTTGATAAAATGGTGTCTCGAGTGCTCGAGGACGTTAATTTCATCTCCGCTCTACTTCGCAATTTTTTACGGTCCTCAAGTTTCTAGAGCAACTTAAGGGCCAAAGATGCCGCCATCTGTTTTAAGGTCATTGGAACTGTGACTTTTAAATGCATTGACCTTTCCTTCAAGGACATCAGATTTTCGTGTTTGTTTTTAGACTCGGTCAATTATAGAACACGATACTTTTAGCTTTGATACTTTATCATCGATATTCTCGTCAGCGAATACTTCTTAGCAATGATAATTCAATGTAGGGCCGTCCATAAAGTACGTCACGCTCCAGAGGGGGCAGGGGGTGTAAGAAAGTGTGACAGTTTGTGACAGGGTGAGGGGGGTGTCGGGTCATGTGTGACGTCACGGTGTTTTATGTTAAATTTTATTTATTTTGTTAATTTAAAAAATATATTTTTGTACGAAAGTGTGACGTACTTGAAGGTGGGGAGGGGCCCGAGATTTGTGACATTTTGTGACAGTGACAGGGGGGAGTTAAAAATGGTCTAAAATATCGTGACGTACGTTATGGACGGCCCCATGATTGTTTCTCAGACTGGTGGATGGTTTATTTGTTGGGTTATTTTCATTTATAAAGTATATAATGTCAGACAACCTGATGACATTATCTATATCTATATCTATAATTCTGTACATGGTCCAACCATGCGGGACAAGAAGTAGCAAGCTGTCTGACCTCTGACCCCACCGACCAATCAGATTGCAAGAAAAGGTAGTAAACATTCCAAATTTCGTTGAATTGAAGTCAATTACTGTTTTCTTTTAGAATAACAAAATAACATCTATTTCGTAGTGTAATGGTTATAACATTCGCCTAACAAGCGGAGGTTGCAGGTTCAATCCCCAGCTAAGACATTACGTTTTTATTTTTTTTTTAATGTTTGTATTTGTGCTCGTTCATTTCCCACTATCTTTTCGATCACCATTACAAGCACAAGACGAGTGGGAATAAGCTTGACGAATGACCTTCGTCATGTTATGCCAATTATAATTTGTTATAACATATGGTTGGCAAGCTGGGGTGGTGCAGAAGTGGCTAACCACAGTGCACATTATTCCAGATCAACAATGAGTCTCAGTCATCCCAGCATCCGAGGTTCATTCGCGTTCTTCTGATTTCATCGTGATGTAGTATGTGTCTGTTCACCCCCCCCCAACACACACACATTCTTTGCACTATCTATGAGCAAATCTGCGGCGTATGATACGGCGCGGGCATCTTGTATATATATATATAATTCGCCTGAAATTTTGACAAGCTCAAGACGCGAGCAAATAAGCAAGGGTCGAACAAACACCGTTTATGGTTGGCAAGCGAGAGTGGTGCAGGTAACAACAATCGCAGGGAGCATGTCTCGAGACGAACAATGCGCACCCCACCCCGTTGTTCACTCGCATCTTCGTGCTGCTGTCTGTGTCCGTTCCCCTCCCCCCCCCCATTCTTTGCAATTCTATGAGCAAATCTGCGACGCATGTTACGCCGCGGGTCGTATCTAGTTAGGATATTTGAATCTGAGCTCGTACACAAGACCATGTGGTATCTGAAGGACTCAGACAATCAAAAAAACAATCAACTGTTGAGTTCTGGTCACCAATATGTTTCAATAAAGATCTTTTCATCACTACCAATGATTAAATCTCTTGCCACCGATGTTTCTTTCTGAGGTTCATTGGTCTGTGTGCAAACTAAACAAAACTGCGCGGTAATTCTAAACTGTCATGCGCCGTCCACCAGATATCTGCACGGTCGCCAAGCTCAAAGGAAACATAGATTGCCACCACTACCATTAAATAGATCTACTGTCAACACTAAAATTTATTTTATTTGCTTTGAAACTAAGAAATGTTGACATTTTTTCCCCTCAAAATTCATTGTTGATTGTGACAAGTTTATAGACACCACGAAACATCAAGTACAGGCGTCATTTTAATGTCTTTAATTACAAACTTCATAATCACTTTTTAGTTCTTAATGCGACTTTACAACAGGGACTATTCAACTTTTTTTTAAAAACTCAAGTTCTTAATAGATTGTGAAATTTTTCACACTTGTGAAAAAACTGAGAAATGTGTATGTGTGTGTGTGTGTATATGTGTTTGCGTGTGTATGTGAGTATGTGTGTTTTCAAAAGCCATTCTTTAATATTATAGATGTTTAGTGGCGCATGTATGCATAGATTAGTGCACTTAACATTTTTTTTCTACTCCTCATGCCATCACCAATGTTCACGCGTATGCTGTCGCGCAGCAGTCTACTAGACGCAGAGCATCAGTTTAGTTTTACAGCGCAGCACATTTTGATAAGGTGTACATTCGGTAGTTTGTGGGATATGAAATTTAGCACAGAATTAAATTGATAATTTGCACACGACTTTATCTTTTTTATGACCAGGAAATAATGGAACTTTGAGGGAACATCGATTGATCTTGGAGGGAACATTGGTGGAACTTATAGGGAACATTTTTACCACATCTCGGCAGAATGCAACCTTCACCCCAGCACACAGTGATGACGTAGGCATGGAGTTCCTGTATAGTTATAAGTTTCATTTAACAAAGTACAACAATGAAGGTTATCTGTAAAATGCCAACAGCGGGATTGGTGCATATTCTCTACTGATTAACATAAATGTAAATACCGGTGCCATCAAAATGCGCTATTCAGGGGACAGTTAATTATATTTGTTAATTAAGTTTGGTAGATGGCTACTTAACGTTTGCCAGTCGGAGTTGTTTGGTGGTCATCTTTAGCAGCAATTATTTGGTGGCTATATTTTTACCACCAGTATATCTAGGGTGGGTGCTCTTAAGGTTTTCTCTCTAAGTGTTTTTATCGTCATTAGTTGAGCTAACAGGCATCAAACAACATCAATGATGTACTCACCCTTTTCCCGCGAGAAGAGCATGTGCTTCCGGAGGGGCGGGAAAAGCTGGTATATAATCATTCGGAACATCCGGCCACCTTTAGCCAAACTTTTCAGAACAGAATCGTTCATACACACCTGGATGACACACGTGGTCAGTACATGGGATCACACCTGGATGACACACCTGGTCAGTGCATGGGATCACACCTGGATGACACACCTGGTCAGTACATGGGATCACACCTGGTCAGTACGTTGATTCACACCTGGATGACACACCTGGTCATTACAAGGTATCACACCTGGCCAGTACGTTGATTCACACCTGGATGACACACCTGGTCATTACAAGGTATCACACGTGGAACAACTTCACTGACGTCGTGCCAGTATAGGATCAACTTCACACGGGGTTTGTAGCTCTCACAACGTAAGATCCACTGTACTGAAGTCCCAACATAGGACTCATTTATTAAACTTCGTCTTCGCTCTAAAGTTGAATGATCATCATTACCGTTTATAACGAATACTGTCACATCAGCTAGGTAACTACAAAATGATAAGTCCTTTCTACTCTTATAAATGACGTCCAGATTTGTAATAACACAACAATAGATATTTCTCAGGTGCTCAGCTATAAATTCACAGTGTGACTATGTATATTGGAGTTAAGTATTGCACCGGTGAAATTATACGTATATTATGGTGTTGTCTATTTTACATCCATTCGAAGGTTGTCATGACATTTTTAACACTAATTTTCCAACAACTATTACATCTGCTATTCCAATAACTAGTCCATTTACTGTTCAAAAAATATTCAAGCTGTACATTAAAATACCACCCCAACTCTACTAATCCTATTCATGTTCGAAATGTCATTGCAACTTCTTTTCCAAAAATTGTTGTAACTAGTGTTTATGAAAATGTATTCCTTGAATACTACAACTACTATTCTAAATATCATTCCTAATACTATTCCAACTACTATTCTAAATATCATTCCTAATACTATTCCAACTACTATTCTAAATATCATTCCTAATACTATTCCAACTATTATTCTAAATATTATTCCTAATTCATGTACTATTCCTAATAGTCTTTCTTATTTTATTTTTAAAAATATTCAAATATCAAACACATTACTAGGCTATTACAAGACTATTACTTGACTATTACAAGACTATTACTTGACTATTACAAGACTATTACAAGCCTATCACTAGACTAATACTAGACTATTACTAGACTTCTCAAAAGCATTTGAGAAAGTTTGCCACGACTCTAGTTTAACAAAAACCTTTTAAAAAGTTAAATTATATACTATTAACATGTAAGATACTTTTACAACTACAACTTGTCCTGCCATCTAACAATTGTGATGACGAATTTTAAGAGAAACACTCTTAACGTTCCAGAATATACAAAAAAACATTTAATTTACTTTTAAATTTGTTTCATAATTTACTTGGGAGACGCCACAAATTTGGAACCAGAACCCGTGAGACTCTAAATGCCGACAGTCGAGATCCTGGCTACGGATCGGGTGGCTGACATTTTTTTTAAATTTCTACTTTCCATCACAAATATTAAAAACACAAAATAATAAACAATTTTGTTATCGAAAAGCTTGAAACGATTCAAGCCCGTAGAGTGTTTGTGATCTTTAGTTATTCTAAATTTTAAACCACTCTCGGATACGAAACAAAATTTCAAACCCATCTCGACACAATCACAGCCAGCTAAAACGTGTTTCTTTGGCAACAGGTACCCAATACGCCATCACATCTACCCTACTTGGAATCGATACCTAGTACCCACCCTAACACACACGGCTGTCAGCTAGGTATCGATACCCGTTAAATCTTAAGGCGGATACCGTACTCTGGTGTTAAAGGGGCGTGTTGTTTTTGGACAGTCGTCGGTGGAAACTGTTCCTCCAGTCTGGCGCCGCTGCTGTCAAGGGCGGCTCTAATTGTTCTCCCTTACTTGGATGAGAAGCATCACTGTCAAGGGCGGCTCTAATTGTTCTCTCTTACTTGGATGAGAAGCATCACTGTCAAGGGCGGCTCTAATTGTTCCCTCTACATTATGAGCCATTACTGTCATGGTCGGAGATTAGGAGGGTGGGGTTGGTTAACAACTGGAACTTTTAGTTTTGACTTGAACAGAATAAGTGACGCTTTGAAAAACTTGAAAGAGGAAAAAATCAATATGACATTTGACAATGAACATGTCACACATCAAACACTTTTATCGCCCAGGAAGATGTCAAATGTCAATTAACATGACCATTTCATTGAGCATGTCAAGTGTTGTCATTGAGTAAGTCTCATTTTTAAAAAATATCTGGAATATTGAAATAGAATCATCTCCACCTACAAGATCACAATACTGGGACTAATAAACAGATAGCTTTATGGCGAGTGATACACTGTATGTTAGCTAGATTTATGGTGAGTGATAGACTCTATGCTAGATAGATTTATGGCGAGTGATAGACTCTATGCTAGATAGATTTATGGTGAGTGATAGACTCTATGCTAGATAGATTTATGGTGAGTGATAGACTGTATGCTAGATAGATTTATGGTGAGTTATAGACTGTATGATACATAGATTTATGGTGAGTGATACACTGTATGATAGATAGATTTATGGCGAGTGATAGACTGTATGAAATATAGATTTATAGCGAGTGATAGACTGTATCATAGATAGATTTATGGCGAGTGATAGACTGTATGATAGATAGATTTATGGCGAGTGGTTGACTGTATGTCAGATAGATTTATGGTGAGTGGTTGACTGTATAATAGATAGATTTATGGCGAGTGATAGACTGTATGATAGATAGATTTATGTCGAGTGATAGACTCTATGATAGATAGATTTATGGCGAGGGATAGACTGTATGTCAGATAGATTTATGGCGAGTGATAGACTGTATGATAGATAGATTTATGGTGAGTGATAGACTGTATGTGACATGTGTACACTACAATTTAACATGTACACCACAATGTCACATGTACACCACAATGTCAGATGTACACCACAATGTCACATGTACACCACAATGTCAGATGTACACCACAATGTCACACGTAAACCACGCTGTCACACGTACACCACAATGTCACATGTACACCACGCTGTCACACGTACACCACAATGTCACACGTACACCACGCTGTCACACGTACACCACACTCCTACATTAAGAAGATTGTGCCCGGTTGTCGAACATCTATTGAAAGTTATAAAATTAAAGTTTTCTGGTAATGATAACTGCCGTGAAGGGGGGGGGCGAGCCTAGCACAACCACCCCAGGTCAACTTCTGAGCGGTCCCCACTTGGCCCCATATATCGGACACTCGCACACAGCCTCGGCGTTTTGTTTCAGACGCTTCTAACTGATAAATAATTCAGCACACAGACCCTCTTAATGTCCAATCAATGGAAATAAATAATACGAGAGAATAACTACTCAAACATAGTCCTCTTTACTAACAAAGTTGGCACACGGTGATATCTGAGACTGACCATAAATAAATGTGAGCACACGGTGATATCTGAGACTGACCATAAATAAATGTAAGCACACTGTGATATCTGAGACTGGCTATAAATAAATGTGAGCACACTGTGATATCTGAGACTGACCATAAATAAATGTAAGCACACTGTGATATATAAACCTAACTATAAATAAATGTAAGGATACTGTGATATATGACCTGACTATAAATAAATGTAAGCACACTGTGATATATAAGCCTGACTATAAATAAATGTGAGCACACTGTGATATATAAACCTGACTATAAATAAATGTGAGCACACTGTGATATTTGAGACTGACTATAAATAAATGTAAGCACAATGTGATATATAAACATAAACCTTACTATAAATAAATGTGAGCACACTGTGATATTTGAGACTGACTATAAATAAATGTAAGGATACTGTGATATCTGAGACTGACTATAAATAAATGTAAGCACGCTGTGATATATAAACCTAACTATAAATAAATGTGAGCACACTGTGATAGATAAACCTAACTATAAATAAATGTGAGCACACTGTGATATATAAACCTGACTATAAATAAATGTGAGCAAACTGTGATCTATAAACCTGACTATAAATAAATGTAAGGATACTGTGATATCTGAGACTGACTATAAATAAATGTAAGCACACTGTGATATATAAACCTGACTATCAATAAATGTGAGCACACTGTGATATATAAACCTGACTTTCAATAAATGTAAGCACACAGTGATATATAAACCTGACTATAAATAAATGTAAGGATACTGTGATATCTGAGACTGACTATAAATAAATGTAAGCATACTGTGATATATAAACCTGACTATCAATAAAGGTGAGTACATTGTGATATATAAACCTGACTATAAATAAATGTGAGAACACTGTGATCTATAAACCTGACTATAAATAAATGTAAGGATACTGTGATATCTGAGACTGACTATAAATAAATGTAAGCATACTGTGATATATAAACCTGACTATCAATAAAGGTGAGTACATTGTTATATATAAACCTGACTATCAATAAATGTAAGCACACTGTGATATTTGAGACTGACTATAAATAAATTTGAGCACACTTTGATATATAAGCCTGACTATAAATAAATGTTAACACACTGTGATATATAAACCTGACTATAAATAAATAAATGTAAGCACACTGTGATATATAAACCTGACTATCAATAAATGTGAGCACACTGTGATATATAAACCTGACTATCAATAAATGTAAGCACACTGTGATACATAAACCTCACTATAAATAAATGTGAGCACACTGTGATATTTAAACCTTACTAAAAATAAATTTGAGCACACTTTGATATATAAGCCTGACTATAAATAAATGTGAACACACTGTGCTATATAAACCTGACTATAAATAAATAAATGTAAGCACACTGTGATATATAAACCTGACTATAGATAAATAAATGTGAAGTTACTGTGTTATATAAATTTGTCTATAAATAAATAAATGTAAGCACACTGTGATATATAAACCTGACTATCAATAAATGTAAGCACACTGTGATATATAACCCTGACTATAAATAAATGTGAGCACACTGTGATATATGACCTGACTATAAATGAATGTGAGCACACAGTGACATATGACCTGACTATAAATTAATGTAAGCACACTGTGATATATAAATCTAACTATAAATAAATGTGAGCACACTGTGATATATGACCTGACTATAAATAAATGTAAGCACACTGTGATATATAAACCTTACTATAAATAAATGTGAGCACACTGTGATATTTGAGACTGACTATAAATAAATGTGAGCACACTGTGATATATAAACCTAACCATAAATAAATGTGAGCACACTGTGATATTTGAGACTGACTATAAATAAATGTGAGCACACTCTGATATATAAACCTCACTTTATCTACCAATACACAGTCCCAGCGCCGTGAAAAACGCCATACAAACATCCAGGCGTTAGACTATGAAAAGGTTGCACCGGTTCTCCTAATACTCCAGCGGACGATTGAAAATGACGGCGATGAGGGAGGGGAAGGGGGGGAGCAACTTCTCCAGGAGTACGTGTGGGGCAGTGAGACCAGTAGGTTCTGGGAACGTGAGGCGAGCCGCCACTGGACCCTCACTGTCGTGCTAACCGGAGCCAGAGGACCAGAGAAAACCGATAGGATTGTTCGCCCCGTGTATTGACAGAATGGGCGCTTTTCGGCAAATGTACCCGACATCCTATAGACTTCTTTACGCCCATCTTTCACTCACCCTCGCCGGCTCGCTCGGTTTGTGTCACTGTCTTTCTCTCTCACTCGCCTTCGATTGCGGTCACTATTTTGTCTGTTGCTCGCCGTGATCTCTCGGTCTCTGTCGTTTTCTCCCCTCCCGTTCTTCCGATTCCGTGTCCATGTTTCCAACACTGAACATTTAACTGCACTAAGTGAACATTGTTGTAAGCGGGACGTCGGTTTGGGGGGGGGGATTTGTTTTTTTTATAAAGAAACTAACTAAAGAAAAATGAAAACAAGCTGGAATAAAAATGTAACATTTCCTCAAAGCGATATCAGAAAACATGCAGGTGTTAAAACAAATATTTAGTTTTTAAAAGAATACAGCTAGAAAAAAATGAGACAATATTATATTTCGGCAAAGTATTTTCTGCAGTAATAGTTGGAGATGTGATGTGATTGCATCGCACTAATGTAGATCTATGTTCATGATATTTTAGGTTATAAAGATTATAACAGAAAATTTACGTCACACTTTTATTTTTACAATCTGAAATGGCCAGTTTACGTGCTTGGTATATTGGAATTTACTCATTCTTTTACACAGCTATGGATAATATAGTTTCTATAGTTTGTTTCAAATTTAATAAATTCAAAAATTTTATTAAAATTTTAAAAATATACATCTAGCCTATACGTTAGAAATTAAAGTCCACATTTTTGTAGAGATTTTCAAATTCTTGGTCAGGTGTTTCTAAAAGCTAAATTTTTATGGTACATTTATTGCAAATAGTTTGATATTAGTATTGATTATATGGTACGATGTTAAACGTTGTCAAGTTGGTCTAGTTAAAGTAGTCTACTTTGAGGTGGTCTAGTTTGAGGTGGTCTAGTTTGAAGTGGTCTAGTTTGAAGTGGTCTAGTTTGAAGTGGTCTAGTTTAAAGTAGTCTAGTTTGAGGTGGTCTAGTTTGAGGTGGTCTAGTTAAAGGTGGTCTAGTTTAAAGTAGTCTAGTTTGAGGTGGTCTAGTATGAAGTGGTCTAGTTTGAGGTGGTCTAGTTCAAAGTAGTCTAGTTTGAGGTGGTCTAGTTTAAAGTGGTCTAGTTTAACGTAGGCTAGTTTGAGATGGTCTAGTTTGAATTGGTCTAGTTAAAGGTGGTCTAGTTTAAAGTAGTCTAGTTTGAGGTGGTCTAGTATGAAGTGGTCTAGTTTGAGGTGGTCTAGTTTGAGGTGGATAGTTTGAAGTGGTCTAGTTTAAAGTAGGCTAGTTTGAGATGGTCTAGTTTGAATTGGTCTAGTTTGAAGTGGTCTAGTTTAAAGTGGTCTAGGTTAAAGTGGTCTAGTTTAAAGTAGTCTAGTTTGAGGTGGCCTAGTTTAAAGTAGTCTAGTTTGATGTGGTCTAGTTTAAAGTAGTCTAGTTTGAGGTGGTCTAGTTAAAAGTAGTCTAGTTTGAGGTGGTCTAGTTTAAAGTGGTCTAGTTTGAGGTGGTCTAGTTTAATGTTGTCTAGTTTGAATTTGGTCTAGTTTAAAAATGGTCTAGTTTGAATTGGTCTAGTTTAAAAATGGTCTAGTTTGAATTGGTCTAATTTAAAAATTGTATAGTTTGAGGTGGTCTAGTTTGAGGTGGTCTATTTAAAGATGGTCTAGTTTAAAGTAGGCTAGTTTGAGTTGGTCTAGTTTGAAGAGGTCTAGTTTGAGGTGGTCAAGTTCAAAGTAGTCTAGGTTGAGGTGGTCTAGTTTGAAGTGGTCTAGTTTAAAGTAGTCTAGTTTGAGGTGGTTTAGTTTGATTTGGTCTAGTTTAAAGTAGTCTAGTTTGAGGGGGTTTAGTTTGAGGTGGTCTAGTTTAAATTAGTCTAGTTTGAGGTGGTCTAGTTTGAGGTGGTCTAGTTTAAAGTAGTCTAGTTTGAGGTGGTCTAGTTTAAAGTAGTCTAGTATGAGTTGGTCTAGTTTAAAGGAGTCTAGTTTTAGGTGGTCTAGTATGACTAGTGTAGTTTGAGGTGGTCTAGTTTAAAGTAGTCTAGTTTGAGGTGATCTAGTTTGAGGTGGTCTAGTTTAAATTAGTCTAGTTTGAGGTGGTCTAGTTTAAAGTAGTCTAGTTTGAGGTGGTCTAGTTTGAGGTGGTCTAGTTTAAAGTAGTCTAGTTTGAGGTGGTCTAGTTTAAAGTAGTCTAGTTTGAGGTGGTCTAGTTTAAAGTGATCTAGTTTAAAGTGGTCTAGTTTAAGTGGTCTAGTTTAAGTGGTCTAGTTTAAGTGGTATAGTTTAAGTGGTATAGTAAGTGGTCTAGTTTAAGTGGTCTAGTTTAAGTGCTCTAGTTTAAAGTGGTCTAGTTTGAGCTGGTGTAGCTTGAAGTGGTCTAGTTTAAAGTGGTCTAGTTTGAGTGGTCTAGTTTAAGTGGTCTAGTTTAAAGTGGTATAGTTTGAGGTGGTCTAGTTTAAGTGGTCTAGTTTGAGTGGTCTAGTTTAATGTGATCTAGTTTAAAGTGGTCTAGTTTAAAGTTGTCTAGTTTAAAATGGTCTAGTTTAAGTGGTCTAGTTTAAAGTGGTCTAGTTTATGTGGTCAAGTTTACGTGGTCTAGTTTAATGTGGTCCAGTTTGAAGTGGTCTAGTTTGAAGTGGTCTAGTTTGAGGTCGTCTAGTTTAAAGTGGTCCAGTTTGAAGTGGTCTAGTTTGAGGTGGTGTAGTTTGAAGTGGTCTAGTTTGAGGTGGTCTAGTTTTAAGTGGTCTAGTTTGAAGTGGTATAGTTTGAGGTGGTCTATTTTAAAGTGGTCTAGTTTAAAGTGGTCTAGTTTAAAGTGGTCTAGTTTAAAGTGCTTAGTGGTCTGAATCTGAGAGAGACAGTAGAGTGGTCGAATATGCTAATGAGCGTGAACTGCCTGGTGCGGCTCCTAACGCACTCTCTATTTCAAGCGTGTTATGTAAATGCTGTTGTTTTAGGGCCCTCATTACTAATTACATGAAAAAATAATGTTTACAACTGGTAGACTTCAATTAGTCTTACTTGAATAGCTTCACTGACTGCTGTCTTTGTACCTGTCATATATGTCTATATACCTGTCAAAGATGTCTGTCTAAGTAGTTGTCACAGATGCCTGTCTATATACCTGTCACAGATGTCTGTCTATATACCTGTCAAAGATGTCTGTCTAAGTAGTTGTCACAGATGTCTGTCTATATACCTGTCAAAGATGTCTGTCTAAGTAGTTGTCACAGATGCCTGTCTATATACCTGTCACAGATGTCTGTCTATGTAGCTGTCAAAGATGTATTTCTATAGCTGTCAAAGATGTATTTCTATGTAGCTGTCACAGATGTATTTCTATGTACCTGTCACAGATGTCTGTCTATGTAGCTGTCACAGATGTATGTCTATGTAGCTGTCAAAGATGTATTTCTATGTAGCTGTCACAGATGTATTTCTATGTAGCCGTCACAGATGTATTTCTATGTAGCTGTCACAGATGTATTTCTATGTAGCTGTCACAGATGTCTGTCTATGTAGCTGTCACAGATGTATGTCTATGTAGCTGTCACAGATGTATGTCTATGTAGCTGTCAAAGATGTATGTCTATGTAGCTGTCACAGATGTATGTCTATGTAGCTGTCACAGATGTATTTCTATGTAGCTGTCACAGATATATGTCTATGTAGCTGTCACAGATGTATGTCTATGTAGCTGTCACAGATGTATGTCTATGTAGCTGTGAAAGATGTCTGTCTATGTAGCTGTCATAGATGTATGTCTATGTAGCTGTCAAAGATGTATGTCTATGAAGCTGTCACAGATGTATGTCTATGTAGCTGTCATAGATGTATTTCTATGTAGCTGTCAAAGATGTATTTCTATGTAGCTGTCACAGATGTATTTCTATGTAGCTGTCATAGATGTATTTCTATGTAGCTGTCACAGATGTCTGTCTATGTAGCTGTCACAGATGTCTGTCTATGAAGCTGTCAAAGATGTCTGTCTATGAAGCTGTCACAGATGTATGTCTTTGTAGCTGTTAAGGATGTCTGTCTATGTAGCTGTCACAGATGTCTGTCTATGTAGCTGTCACAGATGTCTGTCTATGTAGCTGTCAAAGATGTCTTTCTGTTTACCTGTTATAAATGTGTGACCAACTTTTGTGTCCATTCAATCTCAAGAGCCAAACAGAGGTGTAACCAGTTCAATTGACAGGGGTGGGTGTTTTCATTGGCAATGTCCTTTCTTTTACAAATTTACCAAATACCTCTCTCTCTATTTCTCTCTCTCTCCCTCACTCTCTCCCTCTCTCTCTATTTCTCTCTCTCCCTCTCTCTCTATTTCCCCTCTCTCTCTCCCTCACTCTCTCCCTCTCTCTCTATTTCCCTCTCTCTCTCTCCCTCACTTTCTCCCTCTCTCTCTATTTCTCTCTCTCTCCCTCACTGTCTCCCTCTCTCTCTATTTCTCTCTCTCTCTCCCTCACTCTATCCCTCTCTCTATATTTCCCTCTCTCTCTCCCTCAATCTCTCCCTCTCTCTCTATTTCCCTCTCTCTCTATATCTCTCTCTACCTCTCTCTCTATTTCCATCTCTCTCTCCCTCACTCTCTCCCTCTCTCTCTATTTCTCTCTCTCTCTCTCTCTCTCTCTCTCTGTGAGTGCCTGTGTGCATTTATGTCATTTTTCATTTATTTATTTAAACGATTTATCAAAATAGTTAATCTTAACCGATTTTTTGCTTTATGAAATTATTTTAAGAGATTTTTCAGATTCGAATACTGTAATTCGTGTTCGATATCACAAAGTGTATCCTTTTCTCTTTGTATCCAATTCCTTGACTTGCCTTTAGCATGTCAGAACCCGTGAACCCAGGTAAATTAAAGTCTTGCTATTAAAAGCTGGAAGATGGGCAGACAATCCATACCAATAAAACTTGCCCAGGGATTCTCAGCATCCTCTCAACAGACACACTGGAACGTATCTTGTCTTAGACAAACTCAGGGCCGTCTTAACGCATCGGCCCGTTGGGAGCCCACCAGCATAGGAGCCCCATGGGAATATGTTTATTTATATATATTATCTATATTTATGTTTTTATTCATGTGTGGAGTGGGCCTCAATTTTTCTTTGCCCAGGTGTCCAACACTATTTCTTTACCCGGGGGTCCAACAATATTTCTTTACCCGGGGGCCCAACACTATTTCTTTACCCGGGGGTCCAACACTATTTCTTTACCCGGGGGTCCAACACTATATCTTTACCCGGGGGGCCCAACCCTATTTCTTTACCCGGGGGCCCAACACTATTTCTTTACCCGGGGGCCCAACACTATATCTTTGCCCGGGGGCCCAACACTATTTCTTTGCCCGTGGGGCCCAACACTATTTCTTTACCCGGGGGCCTAACACTATATCTTTGCCCGGGGCCCCAAATGGGATAAAGACGACTCTGAACAAACTACAGAGACTCTGGTGTTAGACCGACTTCATCATGTTAAATTTGATGTGTATAACTTGAAGTCGATAAATGACAAAGTTGTCAAGAGTGGATGGGCCAGAGACAAATGACACAGTGGTCCAGAGTGGATGGGCCAGCGACAAATGACAAAGTTGTCAAGAGTGGATGGGCAGCGATAAATGACACAGTTGTCCACAGTGGATGGGCCTGCGACAAATGACAAAGTTGTCAAGAGTGGATGGGGCAGCGACAAATGACACAGTTGTCCACAGTGGATGGGCCAAATTATGGTCAAAAGTCTGAAACTATTAAACGTTTGGACAGTCCCGTTGTTGTATTTAGAATTGAGGATTATATTTTTGATGAACTATCTTTAACCTAAATGTTTTAATGACTGATTTAGTACGACCTCGTTGTGATACTGGTTTGTGGCGGGGGGGGGGGGTGAAAATACATGACGAAATAAATATTTTCAGTATTTTTTTTGTGTTTTTGATCCCAATGCTCGATATTTGAATTTCGAATTTTATTGCAAAGTTCCTTTAAATTTACAGGCAATTCAGTAGCCCAACTCTCGTGTTTGAGGACCGCTGTTTGAAACAGCTCGTTACAAGAGATCACCCCCACACACGTTGCCAAGTGTAAACTCTTTGTTCTAACATGTGTACCAACTACTAATGGAGGCCTTGGCCAGTGTAAACAACGGGGGCACTGCTGTTACCTTGTTGTGTGATCTTAGCTACAGTAACCCACTCTGTCACAATAAACAGCCAGAGTTACGTGACCTTAGCTACGTTAACCAACTCTGTCACAATAACAAGCCAGAGTTACGTGACCTTAGCTACGTTAACCAACTCTGTCACAATAACAAGCCAGAGTTACGTGACCTTAGCTACAGTAACCCACTCTGTCACAATAACAAGCCAGAGTTACGTGACATTAGCTACGTTAACCCACTCTGTCACAATAACAAGCCAGCGTTACGTGACATTAGCTACGTTAACCAACTCTGTCACAATAACAAGCCAGAGTTACGTGACATTAGCTACGTTAACCAACTCTGTCACAATAACAAGCCAGAGTTACGTGACATTAGCTACGTTAACAAATTAGACTTTTGTGATATTAGCTACAATAACAAACCAGACATTTGTGATATTAAGTACAATAACAAACCAGACATGTGTGACGCCTCTCCCCTCCCCCAGTACAGAGATGAATGAGGGGGGGCCTTGTGTTAATTGTTGGCATCATCTTGATAACAATTTCACTAAAGATAGAACTTGTGGCCTCCACCCCCTGGCTTGTATATCATGTCCATGGTCAGCTTGACCTTTAGAGCTGTAAACATCTTGTCTAATGCAGGGAAGAACTGGACCTTAAGTAAGTGAATGAACCGAAACTTGCATATTGAATGAACCGGACCTTACATTTGTGAATTAACCGGACCTTACTTATGTGAATTAACCGGACCCTACATATGTGAATTAACCGGACCTTACTTATGTGAATTAACCGGACCTTACTTATGTGAATTAACCGGACCCTACATATGTGAATTAACCGGACCCTACATATGTGAATTAACCGGACCTTACTTATGTGAATTAACCGGACCCTACATATGTGAATTAACCGGACGCTACATATGTGAATTAACCAGATTCTCCAAGAATCATATTTGTTTTGCGCACCTACTTACCCCTATAGAGAGTTTTGATGATCATAGACTTGTATCTATCTGATGATCAATAGACTTGTATCTATCTGATGATCACAGACTTGTATATATCTGATGATCACAGACTTATATATATCTGATGATCACAGACTTGTATATATCTGATGATCATAGACTTGTATATATCTGATGATCACAGACTTGTATCTATCTGATGATCAATAGACTTGTATATATCTGATGATCATAGACTTGTATCTATCTGATGATCACAGACTTGTATATATCTGATGATCACAGACTTGTATATATCTGATGATCATAGACTTGTATCTATCTGATGATCATAGACTTGTATATATCTGATGATCACAGACTTGTATATATCTGATGATCATAGACTTGTATATATCTGATGATCATAGACTTGTATATATCTGATGATCACAGACTTGTATATATCTGATGATCATAGACTTGTATATATCTGATAATCATAGTGCCATGTGACCTAGTGACTCATAGTAACCGTGATCTAGTGCCCTGTGACCTAGTGACTCATAGTTTACTGTGATCTAGTGCCCTGTGACCTAGTGACTCATAGTTTACCGTGATCTAGTGTCCTGTGACCTAGTGACTCATAGTTTACCGTGATCTAGTGTCCTGTGACCTAGTGACTCCTAGTAACCGTGATCTACTGCCCTGTGATCTAGTGACTCATAGTTTACCGTGATCTAGTGCCCTGTGACCTAGTGACTCCTAGTAACCGTGACCCAGTGCCCTGTGACCTAGTGACTCATAGTTTACCGTGATCTAGTGCCCTGTGACCTAGTGACTCCTAGTAACCGTGATCTAGTGCCCTGTGACCTAGTGACTCATAGTTTACCGTGATCTAGTGCCATGTGACCTAGTGACTCATAGTTTACCGTGATCTAGTGCCCTGTGACCTAGTGACTCATAGTAACCGTGATGTAGTGTCCGGTGACCTAGTGACTCATAGTTTACCGTGATCTAGTGTCCTGTGACCTAGTGACTCATAGTTTACCGTGATCTAGTGCCCTGTGACCTAGTGACTCATAGATTACCGTGATCTAGTGTCCTGTGACCTAGTGACTCATAGTTTACCGTGATCTAGTGCCCTGTGACCTAGTGACTCATAGTTTACCGTGATATAGTGTCCTGTGACCTAGTGACTCATAGTTTACCGTGATCTAGTGCCCTGTGACCTAGTGACTCATAGTTTACCGTGATCTAGTGTCCTGTGACCTAGTGACTCATAGTTTACCGTGACCCAGTGCCCTGTGACCTAGTGACTCATAGTAACCGTGAACTAGTGTCCTGTGACCTAGTGACTCATAGTTTACCGTGACCCAGTGCCCTGTGACCTTGTGACTCATAGTAACTGTGATCTAGTGCCCTGTGACCTAGTGACTCATAGTAACCGTGATCTAGTGCTCTGTGACCTAGTGACTCCTAGTAACCGTGATATAGTGCCCTGTTACCTAGTGACTCATAGTAACCGTGATATAGTGTCCTGTGACCTAGTGACCCATAGTTTACCATGACCTAGTGCCTTGTGACCTAGTGACTCCTAGTAACCGTGATCTAGTGCCTTGTGACCTAGTGACCCATAGTTTACCGTGATCTAGTGCCCTGTGACCTATTGACCCATAGTTTACCGTGACCCAGTGCCCTGTGACCTAGTGACTCATAGTAACCGTGATCTAGTGCCCTGTGACCTAGTGACTCATAGTAACCGTGATCTAGTGTCCTGTGACCTAGTGACTCATAGTTTACCGTGATCTAGTGTCCTGTGACCTAGTGACTCATAGTTTACCGTGATCTAGTGCCCTGTTACCTAGTGACTCATAGTTTACCGTGATCTAGTGTCCTGTGACCTAGTGACTCATAGTTTACCGTGATCTAGTGCCCTGTGACCTAGTGACTCATAGTTTACTGTGATCTAGTGCCCTGTGACCTAGTGACTTATAGTTTACCGTGATCTAGTGCCCTGTGACCTAGTGACTCATAGTTTACCGTGATCTAGTGCCCTGTGACCTAGTGACTCATAGTTTACCGTGATCTAGTTTCCTGTGACCTAGTGACTCATAGTTTACCGTGATCAAGTGCCCTGTGACCTAGTGACTCATAGTTTACCGTGATCTAGTGTCCTGTGACCTAGTGACTCATAGTTTACCGTGATCTAGTGCCCTGTGACCTAGTGACTCATAGACGACCGTGATCTAGTGTCCTGTGACCTAGTGACTCATAGTTTACCGTGATCTAGTGCCCTGTGACCTAGTGACTCATAGTTTACCGTGATCTGGTGCCCTGTGACCTAGTAACTCATAGTTTACCGTGATCTAGTGTCCTATGACCTAGTGACTCATAGTTTACCGTGATCTAGTGTCCTGTGACCTAGTGACTCATAGTTTACCGTGATCTGGTGCCCTGTGACCTAGTGACTCATAGTTTACCGTGATCTGGTGCCCTGCGCCCTATTTAATTTTGGTCCATCTAATGGCCCGTTTCTCTGTCTGTTGTGGCTGTCGGCGCATGGTGTTCAACGACTGGGTGTCGCTAAGTACAGAGCCCATGTTTTCTGTGTGATTAGACTAATAACAGCGTGTTGCTTTGTGAGTGATGCTAGTAATTAAACACACGTAGTGGGTGTGAGGGCTGCCAGGAATTCGGCGTGTGATAAATGTTAGGGAGCGTGTGGTGGATGTTAGCTGGTAAATCTCAGCAAATAATTTAAAAATAACGTGTAGAAAATGTAATGGGTTCTACTGAGTGCATTGATGGTTACTTGGGTCAAATATTTCGTGTTGAAGTATTGTTTCTAAGCTGATCGGCCACGCATTTATCTGACCAAAGCCGCACAGCAGTTTAGAATTAATGCGCAGCAAATTTTGTATAAATATTCTACCAAAAAAGGATGCTGTGCAAATTTGCACACAATTCAGCATTTTTCAGACGGACCAATGAAACTTAAGGGGACATTGGTGAAGCCTACAACCCTGAATCATTTGGCGTGAATTCAGTTACTGATATGCTACACGTCATCCAACAAATTCAACAAGAATAGCCACTCGTTTTCACTGGTCTTCATGGTCAAGGGCGGTAACGACTTTACTTCACCCAAGTATGGTCTTCATGGTCAAGGGCGGTAACGACTTTACTTCACCCAACTATGGTCTTCATGGTCAAGGGCGGTAACGACTTTACTTCACCCAACTAGGCTCTTTATGGTCAAGTGCGGTAACGACTTTACTTCACCCAACTAGGCTCTTTATGGTCAAGGGCGGTAACAACTTTACTTCACCTAACTATGCTCTTCATGGTCAAGGGCGGTAACGACTTTACTTCACCCAACTAGGCTCTTTATGGTCAATGGTTTTCTATAAATGTTGCCTCAGAATAAAGGGTGTCATTGTATTCCTAAAGATAGGTATCGAAGTCATGCGACGTGCCACTTACATAAATGGATTGTTGCATGCATCGCCGTTTGGTTTTCGTAAAATAGTTGAAGATACACATAGATCAAGCTTAGTAAATTAATGGCATAGTTTCTATAAGTATAAATAGATACAATATTGAAAATCTTGTTTTCATTATTTTTTTCAGTTAGATTATGTTACTAAAAAGACTTTGTTCTTAGTAACACAAGTATACAAGCTACTGATAAAATATCTGACAGTATTATCCATTAAATTTCAAAATAGTTTAAAAGAAATCAACTATTTTTATCTTGTCACCGAAATATTCTCAAGAACAAAGCAATTGATAAATTTTATTTGTACCTTTTCTTTGTGGGGATGCCAATACAGACAACTAAATTGTAATGTACATCAATTGTTAACAATAGCAAATGTATTTTAAGATAAAGCGTTCTTTCTCGCCGACAAAATATAGTGCCTATTTGTACGCTCATATAGTTGGAAATATGTATATATATTTGGATACAAATTATGTCAACCAATAATTTAAAAAAAATAATCTTCACCATTATTACTTATTGTTTATTTACTAGTGTCATTACGTCGTATTACAATATGTTGAGTACATTAGACAGAACATATCTGCAACTAACACATTGACGTGTAGGAATACCAGCACCATCCACACTAACAGAACAGAACTGAACATACCAAGAGTGATACCAGCATCATCCACACTAACAGAACAGAACAGAACATACCAAGAGTGATACCAGCATCATCCACACTAACAGAACAGAACAGAACATACCAAGTGGAATACCAGCATCATCCACACTAACAGAACAGAACAGAACATACCAAGAGTGATACCAGCATCATCCACACTAACAGAACAGAACAGAACATACCAAGAGTGATACCAGCATCATCCACACTAACAGAATATAACATACCAAGAGTGATACCAGCATCATCCACACTAAGAGAACAGAACAGAACATACCAAGAGTGATACCAGCATCATCCACACTAACAGAACAGAACAGAACATACCAAGAGTGATAACAGCATCATCCACACTAACAGAACAGAACAGAATATACCAACAGTGATACCAGCATCATCCACACTAACAGCACAGAACAGAACATACCAAGAGTGATATTTTACTGTGAGCCTAGAACAAATTCGTTTCGTTTATGTTTCTATCATCTAACTGAGGAGAAAAGTCAGAATTTGATGCTCAGCATTCATGTTTCTTCTCTTTATAAAAATATCAATTGCTCGTCTATTTTCTCTATATAAATTGGGTTTATATAATAAATCTTCTTGGTGTCAGATATCTACTTCATTCTCTCTATTATAAATTTTTAAGCCGTGAACAAAATTAATCAAATTTTGAATGTTAATTTTCACAACATAAAGCAGTGCAAATGTATTGTTTGAGTTTGGGGGATATACCTAAAATAATTCTATGATAAAATTCTTGTCCTTTGTTGTTGATGGAAGTGAACCAAATTGTTGTTGATGGAAGTGAACCGAATTGTTGTTGATGGAAGTGAACCGAATTGTTGTTGATGGAAGTGAACCAAATTGTTGTTGATGGAAGTGAATCAAATTGTTGTTGATGGAAGTGAACCAAATTATTGTTGATGGAAGTGAACCGAATTGTTGTTGATGGAAGTGAACCGAATTGTTGTTGATGGAAGTGAACCAAATTGTTGTTGATGGAAGTGAATCAAATTGTTGTTGATGGAAGTGAACCAAATTATTGTTGATGGAAGTGAACCAAATTGTTGTTGATGGAAGTGAACCCAATTGTTGTTGATGGAAGTGAACCAAATTGTTATTGATGGAAGTGAAACAAACTGTTGTTGATGGAAGTGAACCAAATTGTTGTTGATGGAAGTGAACCAAATTGTTGTTGATGGAAGTGAAACAAATTGTTGTTGCTTCTATTCAAGACATTCATAGACGATGTTGTTAAAGATTGAATTACAAAGAAATTTGAAAAGCTATATTTGATCATTGATACTATCAGGAGCGGCGTTTGAGGGTGGCAACTGGGGCGACTGCCCCAGGCCCCGCGCTTAGGTAGGCCCCGCGTTTCGGTCCTGAACATGTCTCGTCCTGGTTAATAGCCTATACATGTAGAACCAACGAGTGGATGGTAGAACGTATGCTGGAAACGATTGTAAAGAAACGAAAGAGGCACTCTTGTAATCCTTTTTGAAGGTCAAATTCCGTAGCGTAGCTCTAGACGTCTTTGAAAGCATTACACCGTTAGCGGAAAATAGGTCAGATGTACCATTCAGCCAATCCCCTTTATAAACCGTTATTTATAGACCAGAGAAAATAATGAACTTGTAATAATTTAATAAAAAGGTGACACGCGGTATTAAAATTACACAATAATCAAGATATTTCATATTTTTAAATACCATAGCATACTGGTGCTTAGCGATCTTTACTAGTGCTCTGGCCCCGCGGGGTCATTGCTGGCACTAGGCCCCGCGCTTACCTAACGCCGCCACTGGATACCATGTTTGACAACATTGTGTAAAGACCTTGTTAAATATAGAGTATTTTTATTATATACTTTTTACATTAATATTAATTCTATTTTGTATTTTTTTAAATTAAGTATTTGAATTATTGACAGACGTAATATTATTGACTTTATCTGCTATAAATGTTTATAAAATCCATTAATGGTAAAAATGTTTTTTAAAAAATCATCAGAAATATTTGACAATACACTTGGCCCGTTGATAATCTAAGAGGTAACCGGAAGGTGGCTCTGGGATACAAACACAAAATGTGAATATTTAGTACACAGATTTTTACAAGTTGTCAGAGCACTATTAGTATAAGAGTAGAAGAAATGTCATAGACAGACATTTAAGCTTTAATTGCTTGTATGGTAAACTAGCTGAAAGCGATACCAGACAGAATGACCAACTGATCTGTGGCACCTAACTGACAGCAATACCAGACAGAATGACCAACTGATATATGGCACCTTACTGGCAACCATCGAGAAATCAATTATAAAGCAATACACAATAGCATCAGTGAAGTGTAAGGGTTCCTTTACGATTCTATCTGTGGAATGAATCTTAAAGATCTGATGTACGTTATCAATTATATGACTGCTAGATGTATGTTATAGAGTATGTGGTCGAAGTTTGGTAAAGCCCAGGACGTGATATTAAGTTAGAAGATCTGGAAGTGTTAAGTCAAAGTTCGGTAAAGAAGATGTTCTATGTTCCATGTTCTATCTCCTATGTCCAATGCTCCTTTCCTAAATGCGCTTCTAGATAATCGTGTTAGAGTGAGAATAATTAAGTATCTTTCATGTTAATTTTTTATTATAATTAAAACAAACATTCCTGCTGTTATATTGATGGGCTCTTATGACGAATGTCGATATTTTTGTTTATGCATTGGAAAAGATCCAGAAAAGGACAGATTACAGCGCAGGCTGGCAAAACTCATTCATAGAAACTTACAGTAAAGACTGGCTAAACTCATTCATAGAAACTTACAGTAAAGACTGGCTTAACTCATTCATAGAAACTTACAGTAAAGACTGGCTTAACTCATTCTTAGAAACCTACAGTAAAGACTGGCTAAACTCATTCATAGAAACTTACAGTAAAGACTGGCAAAACTCATTCATAGAAACTTACAGTAAAGACTGGCTAAACTCATTCATAGAAACTTACAGTAAAGACTGGCTAAACTCATTCATTGAAACTTAATCTGAAGACTGGCTAAACTCATTCATAGAAACGTACAATAAAGACTGGCTAAACTCATTCTTAGAAACTTACAGTAAAAACTGGCTAAACTCATTCATAGAAACTTACAGTAAAGACTGGCTAAACTCAATCATTGAAACTTACAGTAAAGACTGGCTAAACTCATTCATTGAAATTTATAGTAAAGACTGGCTAAACTCATTCATTGAAACCTAATGTAAAGACTGGCTAAACTCATTCATAGAAACGTACAATAAAGACTGGCTAAACTCATTCTTAGAAACTTACAGTAAAAACTGGCTAAACTCATTCATAGAAACTTACAATAAAGACTGGCTAAACTCAATCATTGAAACTTACAGTAAAGACTGGCTAAACTCATTCTTTGAAACTTTCAGTAAAGACTGACTAAACTCATTCATTGAAATTTATAGTAAAGACTGGCTAAACTCATTCATTGAAACCTAATGTGAAGACTGGCTAAAGTCATTCATTGAAACTTACAGTAAAGACTGGCTTAACATACACAGGACAAAGTTAAATTGACGAGTCAATCAAAGAATGTCCGTGTCGTCACTGACCATAAATCGTTCTTTGGGTTGTGAATGTCATGTTTGCCAGCATTTGTGGATATATTCCACGTGCAAAGTCAGAAAAGTACCAGCAAACAGTACCTGACCGTACAAATGAGCTGCGATCTGATTCCAAGCTGGTAACAATTGTGCTCCAGCGGACCGACATCCCTTGGGAAATCTCAGAATAGGTTTATCCCTAGGACAGCGATTTGAGATAACAATAACCAAATAGAAACGACGGGAAGCATTGATGAGATGGCATTATGAGCTCAAGATTTCATCAGATGAATTTCAAAGATTGTTATGATCGACACGAACGAGAAATACCATCTTTTGTATTTGCTATTATTTACAGTAAAACTAAGCGGGAAATTGTTTGAAAATTACTTTAAAAAATTACATTTTTATGTATTGGTTTCTCTTTCAATAAAATGTCCACATGTAAATTTATAAAATTCTAAATGAGAGCTTACTGTTCAAGTTCACAGTCAACATGCGTTCTTTAAGACTTTTACACTCACACACACACACACACACATACACTCATACATACATACATACATACATACACACACATACACATACGCACACATTCACACACACAAGCACACACACACAAATACGCACATATGAGAACATTATGAGTTGTTATATGAGGACATTATGAATTGTTATATGAGGACATTGTGAGTTGTTATATGGGGACATTGTGAGTTGTTATATGAGGACATTGTGAGTTGTTATATGAGGACATTGTGAGTTGTTATATGGGGACATTGTGAGTTGTTATATGGGGACATTGTGAGTTGTTTTATGAGGACATTGTGAGTTGTTATATGGGGACATTGTGAGTTGTTATATGAGGACATTGTGAGTTGTTATATGAGGACATTGTGAGTTTTTATATGCAGTGGCGGCGTTAGGTAAGCGCGGGGCCTAGTGCCAGCAATGACCCCGCGGGGCCAGAGTACTAGTAAAGATCGCTAAGCACCAGTATGCTATGGAGACACTGCCATTCCGATGACACAGTTTTCTAAAAATAACTATTTTAGTAAATCTATTGTGAATGACGTGTACACAAATAAAGGGGATTGGCTGAATGGTACATCTGACCTATTTTCCGCTAACGGTGTAATGCTTTCAAATACGTCTAGAGCTACGCTATGGAATTTGACCTTCAAAAAGGATTACAAGAGTTCCTCTTTCGTTTCTTTACAATCGTTTCCAGCATACGTTCTACCATCCACTCTTTGGACGAGACATGTTTAGGACCGAAACGCGGGGCCTACCTAAGCGCGGGGCCTGGGGCAGTCGCCCCAGTTGCCACCCTCAAACGCCGCTCCTAGTTATATGGGGACATTGTGAGTTGTTATATGAGGACATTGTCAGTTGTTATATGAGGACATTGTCAGTTGTTATATGAGGACATTGTGAGTTGTTATATGAGGACATTGTGAGTTGTTATATGAGAACATTGTGAGTTGTTATATGAGGACATTGTGAGTTGTTATATGAGGACATTGTGAGTTGTTATATGAGGACATTGTGAGTTGTTATATGAGTACATTGTCAGTTGTTATATGAGGACATTGTGAGTTGTTATATGAGGACATTGTCAGTTGTTATATGAGGACATTATGAGTTGTTATATGAGGACATTATTTCATGAAATCATTTTTTTACTTTTCAGCATTCAGTCTAATTACCACATTTTTTATTTAATTGCTTTCGTTTCTGTCCGCAAAATTTTAAAATTACCAACGTAAAATTTAGCAACTTGAAATGGTCCTAGAGATCTCAAAATTTTACCACAGACAGATAGATCTTGGATGACATTATTTCAAAATTTCAGATCCGTAATTAAATACATGCATTTTTAGTTTATCTCTATATAGAATCTGTATCCGTCTGCTATTGTTGACATCCACGTGCCACCGGTGTTCACCCCGCGACCACATCCCCGTGGAGTGGTATTAAAACGTTCGGTCGGCGCTTATAAGGTTTTTGGTATAAAAATTAAAGATGTATAATTTAGAAGGCAAAAGAGAGATCACCTCAACGCGGTTAGACCTGAAATCCATAATATATGGAAACCAGTTTAAATTAGGCAATTTTGTATAATGAATTTTCTTATGTGCAATATAATTAATAGAAATAAAGAAACACAATTTTCGATTTACTCTATGATTTAATACTTAGACTAAAAAAATTAAAAATAAGAAGAAGTATTTTCTTCCCTCCTGGCTCTTTTTTCTTCCTTCCTGGCTCTATTTTCTTCCTTCCAGGCTCTATTTCTTCCTTCCTGGCTCTATTATCCCTCACCAAAATGTCTCTTATCATTTCTCTCTTAAATAACTTCACGCCTCCCCCCACCCTCCTGTCCTTCACCCTTCTCAAACCCCCTCCCCTCAGCCCCCCCCCAGGCCAGCTAACCATCACGTCACATCGATCAGCTGCTGCACGAGCAGAGAAAACAGGGCAGCGGTGTCTATGACATCTGATTGATACTGACATCTGTGTCTTTGACATCTGATTGATACTGACATCTGTATATTTGACATCTGATTGATATTGACATCTGTGTCTATGACATCTGATTGATATTGACATCTGTGTCTATGACATCTGATTGATATTGACATCTGTGTCTATGACATCTGATTGATACTGACTTCTGATTGATACTGACATCTGTATCTTTGACATCTGATTGATATTGACATTTGTGTCTATGACATCTGATTGATATTGACATCTGATTGATATTGACATCTGATTGATATTGACATCTGATTGATATTGACATCTGATTGATATTGGCATCTGATTGATATTGGCATCTGATTGATATTGACATCTTGATTGATATTGGCATCTGATTGATATTGACATCTGATTGATATTGGCATCTGATTGATATTGACATCTGATCGATATTGACATCTGATTGATATTGACATCTGATTGATATTTGCATCTGATTGATATTGGCATCTGATATTAGCATCTGATTGATATTGGCATATGACTTATAAGGATAGCCTCCTTATTGGCAGAGAAAGCAATGCGACTATTTCTATTACATCATATTGATATTGAGATTTGATTTACACTTATATCTACTGAAATACAAGATACGCTAACTAACTTTGTGATTAAAATTAAAGCAATAAATTATTTTGTTGTTTATGGACTCATAAAAATGTTTAAATATCATATAAATTATTGTTTTAATCAGACAATTCGTTGGAATATCTTGTCTTTTATTTGTACGTTTTACCACAGACATATTCTGGATGGAGTTACCGTCAGCGAAAGGTAGACTGCTATGTACCATATATCTGATAAAATAAAACACCCCTTCGCGTAAACATAACATTTGATCATCCTAGTTAGCCCCTGATAACCGATAATACAGCCACCGAACTGTGGGGCAAACACGATTGTGTGAGTTTGATGTGAGTTGACCAATAAAACTAGGTCATGATGAGACAGGACTTAATAAAAGACCAACAGTACACACGCACAAAACTGAGGACTTTACTAAATTTAGAAATACTTATGTGTGCAAGTTTCTGAGCCAAGATGAGCCAGGGAAAACTCGTTTGAACCAGTCCATCCCAGTTATGCCAAGTTGGCTCAACTGGGTGATTACAAGACGCCGGCAGCCAACGATAAAATACTTTTATGGAAGCGGAAATATTAGAATCAGGGGCGGCAACAAGTGGATAACAAGTTATAGCCAGAGGCGTCGACAACGAATGAATGTTTAACATAAAAGCGTTTCATATTTTAGTTAGGAGAAATAGTTTTTGTAAAAGGTGAGTTCGTTACGAGATATACCAGCTTCGTATTAACAATATTAATAAGTTGATAAACAAATATATAAAAAGTAAAAAACAATAACCAGAAATGAGCGGTACGTGTTGTTGGGATTTATAGTCAAAAACTTTGTTTTTACGGGCTATTTTTGTATAACTATAAGGAATAGTGTTTTTGACATCATGCACATTTATAGCTGATCGAGACGGCTGTTGGGGGAGGGGAGGTACAATATGCCAACGAAACGACGGCGGAACGTCCTTGGAAGGCTTTGCTGCTCGTATTAGATCAAGTGAAACGAAAATCAAAATATATCTCAACAAGATGACCCGCGGCGCAGCATACGCAGCAGATTTGCTCATCATAGATAGTGCAAAGAACGGGGGGGGGGGGGGGTGAGAGATCGGACACAAATAGCAACACGAAGTAATAAGGAAAACAAAGCGAGTTAACGTGGAGACGTGTGCATCGCTGTTGTTGTTACCTGCCCCCCCCCACCCCACCCTTTACTACCATCCTTGGCCAACAATAAACTGTGATTTGTTATTGATTTCTATGATTTAAACTCATGTTGACTATTTTTGAATATGAATCACTTCTAGTAAGAATACAATAACACGTATGTGTGTTAATTACTATGTTAAAGTTTATGTTAAGGTTACTTTTCTCATGTTTGATAAAAATATAAAAAGCCAAATACCAATTTTTAGAATGCTTAAATTCTAATTTTTTTAGGGGCGCAATTTGTATCTTTTGAACAGAGTGGTTCATATGCAAATTCCACCCTGTATGGCGCAAATTTATTAATAATCTTTATTATAATATATTCCAATCTATATCATATGCATGTTTTAATGTTGTACTAATTCAAGATTGGTGAAAAAGAAATAATATGATTGTTATCTTTCTATTGTAATTTACTTTATATTTAATCTCATATGCGCTCATAAGTTGATGGATCTAAACTGAAACTAAATATGACACCGTCTTGTAGAATCTACAATGTAGATGCTTCCTATTGGTGGGGGGGGGGGGGGGGAGTCAGTAGATTAAACGGATAACACCCCAACCTAGGCCCCCACCCTCCCCAAGATTTTGTTTTCTTTTACTAAATTGATGTTTTTATTTAGTTTAAGTCGATATAATAATTACCGCAATTCATTGAGAAAATGTTTTCTAGGGGAGGCCAGCATTGATTTTTCTACGGGTTGATGTCCCTTTGTTGAACTCTTCCAACTAAGGAGGATTGCTGTCAATAACAAGTGAACACACGCGACTAAGTGGCGATGTCTGTAGTATGTAGGCCCGGGGACAGTCGGTCAACGAGATACAACTTCAAGGAAATGACCGTTGGTCCATATGATGTGCCCTGACCAACTACATGTGCCCTATCATCTTGATGTGCCCTACCATCTTGGTGTGCCCTACCATCTTGATGTCCCCTACCATCTTGGTGTGCCCTACCATCTTGATGTGCCCTACCATCTTGATATGCCCTACCATCTTGATGTACCCTATCATCTTGATGTGCCCTACCATCTTGATGTGCCCTACCATCTTGATGTTCCCTACCATCTTGGTGTGCCCTATTATCTTGATGTGCCCTACCATCTTGATGTGCCCTATCATCTTGATGTGCCATACCATCTTGATGTGCCCTACCATCTTGGTGTTCCCTACCATCTTGGTGTTCCCTACCATCTTGATGTGCCCTACAATCTTGATGTGCCCTACCATCTTGGTGTGCCCTACCATCTTGGTGTGCCCTATTATCTTGATGTGCCCTACCATCTTGGTGTTCCCTACCATCTTGGTGTGCCCTATTATCTTGATGTGCCCTACCATCTTGATGTGCCCCACCATCTTGGTGTGCCCTACCATCTTGATGTGCCCTATCATCTTGATGTGCCCTACCATCTTGATGTGTCCTGACAAACTACGTAAGCCCTACCATCTTGGTGTGCCCTATTATCTTGATGTGCCCTACCATCTTGATGTGCCCCACCATCTTGGTGTGCCCTACCATCTTGATGTGCCCTATCATCTTGATGTGCCCTACCATCTTGATGTGTCCTACCATCTTGATGTGCCCTAAACATGTAGATGTGTTGTTTACATCTGTTGTATTTGTGTCTCTCAATGTGAATCTCTTGTGTCGTTGGTTGCACTACAAAATATTTTAACTCTAACCACGACACCTGGTCAGTGCTGTGAGAAAAGTCAAGACCTAAAGCCGTGGGTCAGCAGCGTGAGCCAAGAACTGGACAGCACCAGGTATGTTGTCTGCTGCATACTTTTTTTTTTCGAGTCAAATTAGAAGCAGACGACATATTACGGTTGTGGAAATTCGATCACGTGGTTGGGTGTTATAAGATTTTAGCGGATAAGAAACTGAACAATTAATGACTCTAATAAGGCAAATGTCAATCACCTTATTAGCTTATCATGACAAGGCAAACATCAATCACCTTATTATCTTATCATGATAAGGCAAACATCAATCACCTTATTATCTTATCATGATAAGGCAAACACCAACCATCTTATTATCTTATCATGACAAGGCAAACATCCATCATCTTATTATCTTATCATGACAAGGCAAACATCCATCACACTTTATGAGCCCCTCATGAAACATTTGAAATGTTACTTGTAGAGGTTTTAAAGTGACATTAGAAACAAGGTTAACTATCGAGTCATTTAGAGAGCTTTAGATGACCCAATGAAATGACACCAAACGACATTAAATGACATAATATGGCAATAACATCAAATAATATCAAAATAGCATTAAATTACATCATATGTCACTCAACTAACATGGTACAAGGTGGGCAACTCACCAACATCCAACACGTATGTCACTCAACTAACATGGTATAAGGTGGGCAACTCACCAACATCCAACACGTATGTCACTCAACTAACATGGTACAAGGTGGGCAACTCACCCACATCCAACACGTATCTGTCCAGTAAGCTCCAGAGTCGTCTCCCCCAACGAAAGATCTTGCTCATATCCGAGATCACCCCACCTGGCTGTATCACCATTGGACGACACTGGCCCCTGGTCAAGGCCTTAGATCTCCTCTTTGGGGTTTACCGTATCCTCCTGGTGACGCACGCATTCAAGCGGTCCCATGAATGTTTCTTACACGGATTCTTAAAGCTCTATGAAAACACTTCCACCAAAATTCCGTCTCATTTTCAGTTTTGTTTCTATTTCTACATTTCAACTGTCACAAAGTATATGACGCGAGTAAGTCTTTGAAGCAATTAGTATTCAATAGTGCAAGCGCTTAATGAAATAAATTTCTTGTATAACAATCCTGATGACTACACTGGTCAGCTTTCTGTTTAACGTTCAAAAAAACGAATCTCTAAAAAATCGGCGTATTTCAGAATGAGGCAACCCAGATACAAGCAAGTGATAGAGTCGCACATAATTCTCTAACTATTGTGTCTAAATATATAGGATATATCAGAGACCTTGAACTTTCATTATATATATATAATCTGTTACAGGGGTCGTGACCTTCAACACGCGTGCCAGACTTGGCAAGTGATTATCACTGTCACGAGTAAGACGAAAACATTTTTTTTTTTATAAACAGTGTACTTAAGTGCGCATCTGAATTGCATATAGTTTCCGTTTGATTGTATATACCATAGTTTGCAGTATTAAAATTATAGCTTGGTTCAGTGGTTCGGTTGTCTCTTTTAGATGAGTTACTGCGCCTGAGACTTACAACAATAACAAAGAGCACCGAGAGAACCGAGCTGACGACGGAGACTTTGCTAGTTTTAGAATATGTTTTAACAGCTACCAACAGACTCCACAACTCACATCAACCCAACGCCCCCCACTGCAACCTGGTCTGTCTCACAGACCGACACAGTCCCACGGGCCGCGACATTAACATTTGCCGCGAATCAGCCAATCTGTGGATGCTAATCACAGTCTCTCACCCCGTGTGACTCCTGAGAAGGAAGAGGTCAAGGAAGCACAAATGTGTTCCGGTTTAACCAGCTTTCGAGTGTGATCGTGTCAATACAGAGTTGTGGTCAACATACTAACGGTATCGAAGGAGCCTTTGTCAGACGATACAGTGGAGTACTCGGAACACCAACGGTATCGAAGTAGCCTTTGTCAGACGATACAGTGGAGTACTCGGAATACCAACGGTATCGAAGTAGCCTTTGTCAGACGATACAGTGGAGTACTCGGAACACTTATGGTATCGAAGGAGCCTTTGTCAGACGATACAGTGGAGTACTCGCAACACTAATGGTATCGAAGCCTGAGTCGGTCGATTTGGAGCTTTAGGAAACATTCCAATAATTCCCAACTAGAGACGACCCGCGGCGTAGCATGCACAGCAGACTTGCTCCTAGTTAGTGCAAAAAACGGGGGGAGGAGAACGGACACAAGCTCCAGCACGAAGAGATAAGAACAACGCGATTGAACGTAAGGGAGGACCACCGACGCATGGTTGGTCTCGAGAAATGTGCACTTCCCCCACCCCGCAGCACTCTAGGCTGCTAATTGTAATATGTGATTGGCCGACCCTAGTGAGGGTGATCCGTCAAGCTTATTTGCACTCGTCTTGTGCTTGTTCCGATGAATTATATATA
>MUZC01004453.1:305471-322790 GCA_002072015.1 Radix auricularia
TATTCCTAATTAACCCATGCTATTCCTCATTGACCCATGTTATTCCTAATTAACCCATGCTATTCCTCATTGACCCATGTTATTCCTAATTAACCCATGCTATTCCTCATTAACCCATGTTATTCCTAATTAACCCATGCTATTCCTCATTGACCCATGTTATTCCTAATTAACCCATGCTATTCCTTGAAAACAATAAGATAAAGTATTTCAAGCGCCTAAGCGTCTCAGTTCCTAAAATCACAAGGGATCGCATGAGATTTATCATGGGCGGCTCTCGGTTGGTCCTGCACGATGAGATGGTCAAAGACACTTCTTACTCACGACGTTTTTGACGACTTCATTGAGTCTCAACTTACACACTAACATATGTGCTACACTATTAGTCTCAACGTACACACTAGCACATGTGCTACAATGAACAACACAGGAAAGCTGTGTTTAAAAAGAACGGATTTATTTTTAAAATAAAGATACTATTGGTTTAAGACCAGCTTGATTTGTCTCAGCATTCTGTATGCATGATTCCAGGATATTTTGCAAAGGTCATAAAAAATATCTTTAGCAATCTAAACCGCGTCTGACGTCACCCATCGAAACCACGTCTGACGTCACCCATACAAACCACGTCTGACGTCACCCATACAAACCACGTCTGACGTCACCCATCGAAACCACGTCTGACGTCACCCATACAAACCACGTCTGACGTCACCCATCCAAACCACGTCTGACGTCACCCGTCCAAACCACGTCTGACGTCACCCGTCCAAAAAATGTGTGACGTCACCCGTCCAAACAATGTGCGACGTCACCCGTCCAAACAATGTCTGACGTCACCCGTCCAAACCATATATTACGTCACCCATCCAAAGTATGTCTGAAGTCACCCATCCATAATAGAGAATGGATAGCCCTGTCTATTAAAATAATGTCTCCCAGCTATCCCTGTGTATGGAGCTCTGTCTCTTGTAGCCACCATACTTAAACATGCAGATTTATATACATTCTATCATCTAACTACACGCAAGCTACAAGATGTTTGCAAAGCGTGATGGGATGTGTGAAATACTACATATTTATATAAGGTATAAGAAACAAGACAAAGTTCTAATGTTAAAAATAACCAGACATTGTCTGATATCTGCTACACGTGTGCATGGCCCGCATTGCAGAATTATTTTATTTCGCTCTATCGTTTGTATTGACAGAATTCTTTCACTCAATTTTCATAATTGGTTTTTATGTGGATTGGGCGGGGCGGTGTGGGGGTGGGGATCTTCAATTACACTTGACGTCATAAATAATTCTCCACAGTGGTGGCTCCGATGTTTTAATGTGAGGGGAGCAATGTTAGGGGAGCAATGTGAGAGGAGCAATGTGAGGGGAGCAATGTGAGGGGAGCAATGTAAGGGGAGCAATGTGAGAGGAGCAATGTGAGGGGAGCAATGTGAGGGGAGCAATGTGAGAGGAGGAATGTAAGGGGAACAATGTGAGGGGAGCAATGTGAGAGGAGCAATGTGAGGGGAGCAATGTGAGTGGAGCAATGTAAGGGGAGCAATGTGAGGGGAGCAATGTAAGGGGAGCAAAGTGAGGGGAGCAATGTGAGGGGAGCAATGTAAGGGGAGCAATGTGAGGGGAGCAATGTAAGGGGAGCAATGTGAGGGGAGCAATGTGAGGGGGGCAATGTGAGGGGAGCAATGTGAGGGGAGCAATGTGAAGGGAGCAATGTGAGAGGAGCAATGTGAGGGGAGAAATGTGAGGGGAGCAATGTGAGGGGAACAATGTGAGGGGAGAAATGTGAGGGGAGAAATGTGAGGGGAGAAATGTGAGGGGAGCAATGTGAGGGGAGCAATGTAAGGGGAGCAATGTAAGGGGAGCAATGTGAGGGGAGCAACGTAATGGGAGCAATGTTAGGGGAGCAACGTAAAGGGAGCAATGTGAGGGGAGCAATGTGAGGGGAGCAATGTGAGAGGAGCAATGTGAGAGGAGCAATGTGAGGGGAGCAATGTGAGGGGAGCAATGTGAGGGGAGCAATGTGAGAGGAACAGTGTGAGGGGAACAGTGTGAGGGGAACAGTGTGAGTGGAACAGTGTGAGGGGAACATAGTCAGGGGAATAGAGTGAGGGGAACATTTTTGGGGGGAAAGTGTGAGTTAACAATGTGAGGGGAACAAAGTGAGGGGAACAGTTTGAGGGGAACAGTGGGAGTTAAACGGAGTGAGGGGAACTGTGTGAGGGGAACATTTTAAGGGTATAGTGTGAGGGGAACAGTGTGGGGGGAAGCGTATGACAGAGATGTGTGAGGGGAACAGTGTGAAGGAACAGCGTGAGGGGAACACAGATCACATCAATGTCCTTCACACAGATCACATTAATGTCCTTCACACAGATCACATCAGTGTCCTTCACACAGATCACATCAATGTCCTTCACACAGATCACTTCAATGTCCTTCACACAGATCACATCAATGTCCTTCACACAGATCACATCAATGTCCTTCACACACATACTTTTCTCTCAGTAGTGAGAGTGTGTGTGTGTGAGTGTGTGTGTGAGTGAGTGTGAGTGAGTGTGTGTGAGTGTGTGTGAGTGTGTGTGAGTGAGTGTGTGTGAGTGTGTGTGTGTGTGAGTGTGTGTGAGTTCGCGCTCTTAATGGAGACAGAATGTAAAATGGGGTAATCCCTGCGGATGGGGAAGGGGCTCACATATTGGGGAATCAATAAACACGTCATCAATTTATTGTAACACCATTTCACGCGACCACAACATTCCCAGCCCCACTCCCATGTACCCAAACGGGCAGCAACTCTACCGTTCACAATTTCCTTCCTGTTTGAGCTGCACGATAATATAGCGGGAGGTAACTCTTGGTGATAAAACAGGTTTGAGTTCTTTTCACAATCTGTGTGAACGTTTCTCCGAACTACTGCCCGAGGGCCAGATGCGGCCCACGAGGCCCTTTCATCCGGCCCCTGGAGACTCTTTAATTTCTTAAAAGATACTATTTTTACCTGTAGTTTACCACAAAACGTAGTAGTTAGGGCTTTGTGGTCGCTCCAAAAACTGCTGTTTGACAGTTAATGCGGCTCCTCGGCAAGAAAAGTATGGAGACCCCTGTATTAGCTTAAAACATGTTGTTTTATCCATTCCCCCACCCCTCTTTTGTCTGTTTCCCTTTTCGTTATTATTACTGAATCTTTCGTTAGTACTCTGTCATGTCAGGTAGGTTCCAAGCTTAAATGTTATAGATCTACCCCTTGCCCATCCCCACCAAATTATTTATTGCCTTTTGTCTCTCTCTCTTTAAATCTTCCAACAATAACTTAAATTCCTGTCATACCATTAAATTAAATCATAAGATACTTTGATGTATCCTCTATCATTCATCCATCTATCCATCCATCCATCATCCATCCATCCATTATCTATCCATAATCCATCCATTAATCCATCATCCATCCATCCATCATCCATCCATCCATCATCCATCCATCTATCCATCATCTATCCATCATCCATCCATCCATCCATCATCTATCCATCATCTATCCATCATCCATCCATCCATCATCCATCCATACATCATCCATCCATCCATCATCCATCCATCCATCATCTATCCATCATCCATCCATCCATCATCCATCCATCATCCATCCATCCATTCATCATCCATCCATCATCCATCCATCATCCATCCATCCATCATCCATCCATCCATCATCCATCCATCATCCATCCATCATCCATCCATCATCCATCCATCATCCATCCATCCATTATCCATCCATCCTTCCTGAACAAGTTTTTCTCTCATTCCTTCAGCCGACCTCATGTTTACTATTTCAACCGATCCAACCACCACTCAGGGCGTCATTTTTCTCTCCCCCCCCCCCCAAACAGTAGCCCACCTCCTGAGATCATTATCACATCCCCTACTTTCACACCCAGAATGTACTTCACATTCGCTCCTCTCCCATTCGGTCCCTTCCCATTTCCCCCTCCCATTTGCTCCCCTAACATCCCTCGCCCTCAAATTCTCTCCCCCTCACATCTCAACCCACTCGTATTTCCTCCCCCACACCGCGTCCCCCCCACACCCTGCCCATATTACGGGCACCAGATGTAGTGGGCTGCCCTCATTGTAGCCTCACATTCACTCCCACCACATTCCCTCCCTTCATCTTCCCTCCCTCACATTTCCACCCCCACACCCCTAACCCCCACACACTCTGCCCATATTACTGGCACCAGATGTCGTGTGCTATCCTCATAGTAGCCTCACATTCCATCCCCTCACATTCCCTTACCTCACATTCCCTCCCTCACATTTCCACCCCCACACCCCTAACCCCCACACACTCTGCCCATATTACTGGCACCAGATGTCGTGTGCTGCCCTCATAGTAGCCTCACATTCCCTCCCCTCACATTCCCTCCCTTCATCTTCCCTCACTCACATCTCCACCCCCCACACCCCAAACCCCCACACATTCTGACCATATTACAGGCAACAGATGTAGTGTGCTGCACTTGTAAGAGCCTCGCATTCTTGCGCTGATAAAATCCTTGATGTTGTGATAAGGGTGGGCATTCTATTGATTGTCACACCCGGCAGACCTTGTCTCCCATGAGGACCTATTGTATGACAGAGGCGTGGCGGCGTCTAGTATGCACGTGTCATCGTCTGTCGAAGGCGTGTCTAGTCTCATTTGGATATACTACCGAGGTGCAGGGGTGTGTCCATAACTGGAGGAGACGTATTAGCTTCTTAAGAGTGTACGAGACAGCTATAAAAGTTACTCGGGGTGTATCGGTGACTCGTGGTTTTATCGTTAAATCGTGGTGTCTCGTTGACTCGTAGTGTTTTGATTAGTCAACCAACCAATCAGTGAACTATCAGATTAGTCGTCAACCAACCAATCAGTGAACTATCAGATTAGTCGTCAACCAACCAATCAGTGAACTGTCAGATTAGTCAACCAACCAATCAGTGAACTATCTGATTAAGAATTAGATAATGCAACATTGAAATCAGTAAAATAATTAGTTAAACATCAGACAGTCTATCAGTCAGTCTATCAGTCAGTCTATCAGTCGGTCTATCATTCAGTCTATCAGTCAGTCTATCAGTCAGTTTATCAGTTTGGCAATAAATCATTCTATCAGTCTGGCAATCAGTCAGACGATCAGAGTAAGTAAATGGAAATTGATCAGACAACAAAAATAGAAACCTGTCCCATCCAGCAGACATTTGAAGTAGATCATTGAATAGAGGAAGATACAATTTCAGTTCATTTGGTCTTCTCCTTGATCAAATATCCTAAATAGTTCGTGGCATGAGAACCTCCAACAATCATTGGTCAATCCTTGAGAGCCTCAAACAATCATTGGTCAATCCCTGAGAACCCCAAACAATCATTGGTCCATCCCTGAGAACAACCAACAACCATTGGTCCATCCCTGAGAACAATCAACAACCATTGGTCCATCCCCGAGAACCTCAAACAATCATTGGTCCATCCCTGAGAACAATCAACAACCATTGGTCCATCCCTGAGAACAACCAACAATCATTGGTCCATCCCAGAGAACAACCAACAACCATTGGTCCATCCCTGAGAACCTCAAACAATCATAGTCCATCCCTGAGGACCTCCAACAACCATCGGTCCATCCCTGAGAACAACCAACAATCATTGGTCCATCCCTGAGAACAACCAACAATCATTGGTCCATCCCTGAGAACAACCAACAATCATTGGTCAATCCCTGAGAAAAACCAACAACCATTGGTCCATCCCCGAGAACCTCAAACAATCATTGGTCCATCCCTGAGAACAACCAACAACCATTGGTCCATCCCTGAGAACAACCAACAACCATTGGTCCATCCCCGAGAACCTCAAACAACCATTGGTCCATCCCTGAGAACAACCAACAATCATTGGTCCATCCCTGAGAACCTCAAACAATCATTGGTCCATCCCCGAGAACCTCAAACAATCATTGGTCCATCCCCGAGAACCTCAAACAATCATTGGTCCATCCCTGAGAACAACCAACAACCATTGGTCAATAACTGAGAACCTCCAACAACCATTGGTCAATAACTGAGAACCTCCAACAACCATTGGTCAATAACTGAGAACCTCCAACAACCATTGGTCCATCCCTGTTCCAGCCACTCAAGGTTAAATACAAGATGGCGTGTCAAAAAAACAAAGAAACCAACGGCGATTTAAAATGTTGAACGATTTTTTTTTTTACCCAAAACAACAAATACAAATCACTTTGTCACAGAGAGGGATGCAGTCACTAAACTTTGAATTCTTTCAATACATGATGGAATTCCCTCTTTAAAAATTTCTCGTCTATAGGTTGAGCTATTTGGATCGCAGGGACCGACTTTGGCATAAGACAGGCAGAAGACGATTTATTGATATCAACTCTGTGTTATCGCGGTGACCATAGCAACGTTAGTCCACACATGATATCCTTTATCGATTGCTCTGTTCTATGAGTAGTGAGAGCGCTGATGTGATAAAACGTTGGGAATATATTGTGAGAAAACAGATTGATTTGTCTGATAAACACATTCTGTCTGTTATCGCATGATAAAACACATTCTGTCTGGTATGACATGATAAAACACATTGTGTCTGATATGGCATGATAAAACACAGTGTGTCTGATATGGGATGATAAAACACATTCTGTCTGGTATGGCATGATAAAACACATTTTGTCTGGTATGACATGATAAAACACATTCTGTCTGGTATGACATGATAAAACACATTCTGTCTGATATGGCATGATAAAACAGCGGTACTCAGCGGTACAATGCGGTACTCAGCGGTACAATGCGGTACTCAGCGGTACAACGCGTTACTCAGCGGTACAATGCGGTACTCAGCGGTACAATGCGGTACTCAGCGGTACAACGCGTTACTCAGCAGTACAATGCGGTACTCAGCGGTACAATGCGGTACTCAGCGGTAAAACGCGTTACTCAGCGGTACAACGCGTTACTCAGCGGTACAATGCGGTACTCAGCGGTACAACGCGTTACTCAGCGGTACTCAGTGGTACAATGCGGTACTCAGAGGTACAACGCGTTACTCAGCGGTACAACGCGTTACTCAGCGGTACAATGCGGTACAACGCGTTACTCAGCGGTACAACGCGTTACTCAGCGGTACAATGCGGTACTCAGCGGTACAACGCGTTACTCAGCGGTACAATGCGGTACTCAGCGGTACAATGCGGTACTCAGCGGTACAATGCGGTACTCAGCGGTACAATGCGGTACTCATCGGTACAATGCGGTACTCAGCGGTACGGTGACTTCTTAAAATAAGATTTCAATTTTCATTTATTAATTTTATAATTAATCAATTCAATAGGCAGCTATTATTATTTTAAGTTTAAGCAAAAGACTTTACACGATCCCTTGAAAACAGCCCTAGGCCCAGAGATGACATATGTACAATATGAGAGCAGATGTTACATCAAATATGATATTGTAAACAGTGATTTGTTGGTATAGTAGTGTGGGTATGATATTATGGGTATTGAAATGTGGACAACATAGTGTAGATATGGTACCGTGGATATATTAGTTTGGATATTGTAACGTGGATATATTAGTCTGGATATGGTACCGTGGATATGTAAGCCTGGATATGCTGCACTGGATATATTAGTCTGGATATGGTACCGTGGATATATAAGCCTGGATATGCTGCATTGGATATATTAGTCTGGATATGGTACCGTGGATATATAAGCCTGGATATGGTACATTGGATATATTAGTCTGCATATGGTACCGTGGATATATTAGTTTGGATATGGTACCATGGATATATAAGCCTGGATATGGTACATTGGATATATTAGTCTGGATATGGTACCGTGGATATATAAGCCTGGATATGGTACCGTGGATATATAAGTTATAAGCCTGGATATGGTACCGTGGATATATAAGCATGGATATGGTACCGTGGATATATTAGTCTGGATATGGTACCGTGGATATGTAAGCCTGGATATGCTGCATTGGATATATTAGTCTGGACATGGTACCGTGGATATGTAAGCCTGGATATGGTACATTGGATATATTAGTCTGGATATGGTACCGTGGATATATTAACCTGGATATGGTACATTGGATATATTAGTCTGGATATGGTACCGTGGCTATGTAAGCCTGGATATGCTGCATTGGATATATTAGTCTGGATATGGTACCGTGGATATATAAGCCTGGATATGGTACATTGGATATATTAGTCTGGATATGGTACCGTGGATATGTTAGCCTGGATATGGTGCATTGGATATATTAGTCTGGATATGGTACGTGGATATATAAGCCTGGATATGGTGCATTGGATATATTAGTCAGGATATTGTACTGTGGATATATAAGCCTGGATATGGTACCGTGGATATATAAGCCTGGATATGGTACCGTGGATATATTAGTTTGGATATGGTATCGTGGATATATAAGCCTGGATATGCTACATTGGATATATTAGTCTGGATATGGTACCGTGGATATGTAAGCCTGGATATGGTACATTGGATATATTAATCTGGATATGGTACCGTGGATATATAAGCCTGGATATGGTACATTGGATATATTAGTCGGGATATGGTACCGTGGATATGTAAGCCTGGATATGCTTCATTGGATATATTAGTCTGGATATGGTACCGTGGATATATAAACCTGGATATGGTACATTGGATATATTAGTCTGGATATGGTACCGTGGATATATAAGCCTGGATATGGTACATTGGATATATTAGTCTTGATATGGTACCGTGGATATGTAAGCCCGGATATGGTGCATTGGATATATTAGTCTGGATATGGTACCGTGGATATATAAGCCTGGATATAGTGCATTGGATATATTAGTCAGGATATTGTACTGTGGATATAAAAAATATTAGTCTGGATATGGTAACGAGGGTGTCATGTAATAGTGTGGTGTTGTTGCATTTTTATGGCAACTTTTTTGTTATACATCAAATTAATTTTAGATAAGAAACAATCAAATTTTTTTAAAAAAACAACAATTAAAAAACTTTAACGCATGAAACTTTGTAACACATGAAATTTTGTAACACGTAAAACTTTATGGCAGAGGAAACTGTAACATGAGAAAATTGTAACCCTTACTTGGCGTGTGATGTTACGTTGCGTGCCAACAGAACGATTATTCAAATTCGTGAACAGCGGCAACGTTTTTTTTTTAAGTCCAGAGAATTGGTGTTATTTGATTGGATCTTGTTAGCGAATGGGAGAGGGGGCGGGGGGGGGCGCTGTAACATACGTCATTAAATTATGGAGAAATGGCAAAAATTATTATTCCATTATGTCTGTGTCCATAATCCAGGTTGAAGGAATTATTGAAAGGTTATCCACTTGGATTACATGAGGATTATCAAGAATTGACTTTGTAATAACGCTAGGGATTGGACGGTGGATCTGGCAATGAAAGAGTAAGCAAACGGGGGCAAGGGGGTGGGAACAAAATGACATATGAGAGTCAGTGACGCTAAGACTTTAATAACAGGGCGACTTATTCACACAACGTGACCTATTCCAACAAAACAACTTATTTCAACAAGGCGACCAATTCCAACAAGGCGACCAATTCCAACAAGGCGAACTATGCCAACAAGGTCAGCTATTCCAACAAGGAGAACAATTTCAATAAGGTCAGCTATTCTAACAAGGAGACCAATTTCAACAAGGCGAACTATGCCAACAAGGTCAGCTATTCTAACAAGGAGACCAATTTCAACAAGGCGACCAATTTCAACGAGGTGACCAATTTCAACAAGGCGAACTATTTCAACAAGGAGACCAATTTCAACGAGGTGACCAATTTCAACAAGGCGAACTATGCCAACAAGGTCAGCTATTCCAACAAGGAGACCAATTTCAATAAGGTCAGCTATTCTAACAAGGAGACCAATTTCAACAAGAAGACCAATTTCAACAAGGAGACCAATTTCAACAAGGCGAACTATTTCAACAAGGCGAACTATGCCAACAAGGTCAGCTATTCTAACAAGGAGACCAATTTCAACAAGGCGACCAATTTCAACAAGGAGACCAATTTCAACGAGGTGACCAATTTCAACAAGGCGAACTATGCCAACAAGGTCAGCTATTCCAACAAGGAGGCCAATGGCCAATTCAGACAAGGCGAACAATTCCAACAAGGTGAACTATGCCAACAAGGAGACCAATTTCAACACGGCGAACAATTTCAATAAGGTCAGCTATTCCAACAAGGAGACCAATTTCAACAAGAAGACCAATTTCAACAAGGCGACCAATTCCAACAAGGCGACCAATTTCAACAAGGTGACCAATTTCAACAAGGCGACCAATTTCAACAAGGCGACCAATTTCAACAAGGCGACCAATTTCAACAAGGCGACCAATTTCAACAAGGCGACCAATTCCAACAAGGCGAACTATGCCAACAAGGTCAGCTATTTCAACACGGCGAACAATTTCAATAAGGTCAGCTATTCCAACAAGGAGACCAATTTCAACAAGAAGACCAATTTCAACAAGGCGACCAATTCCAACAAGGCGACCAATTTCAACAAGGCGACCAATTTCAACAAGGCGACCAATTTCAACAAGGCGACCAATTTCAACAAGGCAACCAATTTCAACAAGGCGACCAATTTCAACAAGGCAACCAATTTCAACAAGGCGACCAATTTCAACAAGGCGACCAAATTTCAACAAGGTGACCAATTCCAACAAGGCGAACTATGCCAACAAGGTCAGCTATTCCAACAAGGAGAACAATTTCAATAAGGTCAGCTATTCCAACAAGGAGACCAATTTCAACAAGAAGACCAATTTCGACAAGGTGACCAATTTCAACAAGGCGAACAATTCCAATAAGGCGACCAATTTCAACAAGGCGACCAATTTCAACAAGGAGACCAATTTCAACAAGGCGACCAATTTCAACAAGGAGACCAATTTCAACAAGGTGACCAATTTCAACAAGGCGACCAATTTCAACAAGGCGACCAATTTCAACAAGGCGACCAATTTCAACAAGGTCAGCACATAGCCAATTAAACAAGTAAGGACAAACAAACCTTAACCGTTCCTCAACAGACTTAGTCTCATTTTGATGACAGTTACATTGACCATGTCCCAGCAAAACATTAAACACCAGATCAAGGTGATGATAATAGTGTAGATGAAGATGGCAATGATTTTCTACGAAATATCTTGAGAAAAGTAGACAAGAAAGTGTAAATGAGAATTAAGATGAAAATGAAAGGGTGCAGATGTCATGCGACATAAACAAAACAAAAAAACGAATTTAAGCGTTTGAGGGGAATAAATTGTTTCTGTCTTCAGATGTCAACAAATGTCACATGACTTACTTTCATTAAATGTTCAAAGTTGAACGGGGACAAGGCAAGACTCGAGGCGAGTAAGTAACGTCGTGAACGGGGACAAGGCAAGACTCAAGGCGAATACTAACGTCGTGAACGGGGACAAGGCAAGACTCAAGGCGAGTTACTAACGTCATGAACGGGGACTAGGCAAGACTCAAGGCGAGAACGGGGACTAGGCAAGACTCAAGGCGAGTAAGTAACGTCGTGAACGGGGACTAGGCAAGACTCAAGGCGAGTAAGCAACGTCATGAACGGGGACTAGGCAAGACTCAAGGCGAGTAAGTAACGTCGTGAACGGGGACTAGGCAAGACTCAAGGCGAGAACGGGGACTAGGCAAGACTCAAGGCGAGAACGGGGACTAGGCAAGACTCAAGGCGAGTTACTAACGTCGTTCCGAAACAAAGTCTTCCGCGGCGGATGATGACGTAACAATTTTCTAGTAATTCAAAGACGGAACAAACGTGTGAGTGAAATACACGCAGGGCGTCAGGGGAAAAAATGTTGCGCTAATTTCATTGAACAGAGCCCCTGCCGCTAATGACATATGTGTCCAGTAACACAGACTCACAGGTGTCTAAACATAGAGCACAGTACGACACTGTATGGGTTAAATCATACGCAACATTGTACATCGACGACATGACACTTACAATGCCCATATCACAATACATTACGATGCCCATATCACAATACGTTTTTTTTATAAATACTTAAATACAGTTATACATTGAAAATAGTGTAAGAAAATATTTAAGCTAATATGGAACTATTTCAATCGCAATATATTAAATAATTTAATTAGCAATAAAAAAAAATCATGTTAAGCCTGGTCCCTATTGGAATTCAGGACGTGTTAGCGCATTTTCGTGCTATGTATCAGTACTTATGTTAGATATCAGAATTATGTAGTTATCAGTAATTGTGTTTAGATTTTAGACATATTTTTATGAATTTTCTTGTGTAATGAATATACCTGACATTTTTTAAATTTAAAAGTCATTTCTTTACATTTTAAAAAAAATTATTTTCTCTTTAATCTAACTACAAGTCACCACAAATGATGACGTAAAACTCTCTAAACTTTTACACATATTCTAATGACGTCAACTAAAAAAAAACAACTAATTCTTTTGCACCCTTTCGCACCACTCTTCAATGCCTGACGAATTATACATTCGACTTCCGGGGTTTTTTTAACGGATCGAGTAACTGAGTGTTGATGCACAAATGGCAGGTCAGGACATACAAAAAACATATATACCTCATGGGTCTAGGACTTATGGATGCTGAGATCAAGGGTGATGACGGACGGACGGACAAAACGGGTGCAATAGCGCATTCGACTTCTCGAAACTGCGCTAATATTGTTATTTAACAATAATAGAGTTATAAATTAATTATATAAATGGTACCATGCCAAATAGATTTTTAAAGTCTCAATATAACTGAGAAGATGTGGAAACAGGATAAATGTGAATGATGTGGGGAAGTAGGGAACTGGCGGATTTAAGGAGAAGGGAGTATTTGATGTTGGGAAGTAGGGAACTGGCGGATCTAAGGAGAAGGGAGTATTTGATGTGGGGAAGTAGGGAGCGAAGAGGGTGTACGGAGAAGGGGGTCTTTGATGTTGGGTAGTAGGGAGCGAAGGGGATTTAGGGACAAGGGAGTATTTGATGTTGGGCAGTAGTGAGCGAGGGGGATTTAGGGAGAAGGGAGTATTTGATGTTGGGCAGTAGGGAGCGAAGGGGATTTAGGGAGAAAGGAGTATTTGTATAATGTGTGATAGAGAGATAACTCCATGAGACCACTGAGACCCTTCTAGTAGCATATCATGTAATGAGGTTGCTCGCATCTCACTGGTTAACATACCAGTTGTCGAGATATGCCCCAAAATGTTCTTACCCGAAATTTGTACTTTACGTGAGTAGCACAACAAACACGCCATGTATGCAGCCGCATCAAACACGCCATGTATGTGTGGAGACACAACAAACACGCCCTGTATGTGTGGAGACACAACAAACACGCCATGTATGCGTGGAGACACAACAAACACGCCATGTATGCGTGGAGACACAACAAACACGCCATGATTGCGTGGAAACACAACAAACATACCATGTATGAGTGGAAACACAACAAACACGCCATGTATGAGTGGAAACACAACAAACACGCCATGTATGCGTGGAGAACTAACACATCATTATATCTCGGATGACGGCTCTAACTTGACGCCAAGGTCATTCCTTTCATTAAAACAGACCGACCCTTCAGTGTGCTTCCTGGATCAACAAATGATTAGCAACACCGTTCTTCATGGCAGATAGCATACAGAGGTTGCTAAGAGGATTATGGGCAATAACTCTGATTGAACGTTTGCTCCAGCGGAAACATTAGTCAAGCAAGGCTGTTCTGAGAGTAGCTCTGACAGAAGAAATCAGACCGACTTTCAAGTTAAATCTTTGCTCGTTAAGCGGTTCTCAAAATAAGTTATGTTTGTATATTAATTATCAAATATTGTGAAACATTTTCTTCAATTATTTGTTTCAGATTCGAGCGTCTTTTTTTTTTAATTGTGAAACTTCAAAACACAAAAAATGCCCCCAAAAATTTAAGGATGGAAACAAATTTTAATTTAATAGTTTACAAGACCAAGAATTCCAAGTACACATTACAAAAAAAAACGTCTTCATTTAGATCAGTGGTTCCCAAAGTGGTCCCTACGGACCCCCAGGGGTCCGCGGAACCGTTCAGGGGGTCCATGGACAATTAAAATTGATTTGGGGGTCCTTGAACAACATCCGGGGGTCCGCGGAAAGTTTTAAATTAGTATAAAATAATAAAATTGTGTTTTGTTATTATTACGGAAATAAAAATAAACAATATATACTGTTGTAGAAATTTGTAGGTCCAGAGAAAAATAAAGTTGTTTGAACTAAAAACAGAAAAAGAACTACGATAATCCAACAGCTGTAACCAATCAAAATGCTTGGTTAATTGAAAGCTTTGTTAAGTGCAATTGAGAAAGGCGGAGACCCTATATGTAGGTCATAAAAATACAATCTTTAAACCGAAATGATTGCAGGGCTGGGTAAATTTTGGCGTGTCGGTAAGTTATATTTATACGAGGCAGGAAGGATCTAGCTTTACATTGATACCACATTTAATATGATTTGACGATTCTTAATACATGAATCAGGACAGCAAACCATCGCTATACGTAGAACACAATAATCTTCTGTACAGCGTCTGTAATAGATCAGATAAGATAAACGATTTTTTAAAATTCAAAATTCTACCAAACACCTTTTAGAGAGTTAGCAAAATAACATTTTAAAATATTTTCTAATAGGCTATATATTCTGATAATTTTTTTAAAAATGTAGCTAACATTAAAAAAATTGCTTTAAAAACCTTATAAAATGTGTATTGAAACATATAAATCTCACCTGCATCCCCCTTTTTTATTTTCAAAGTTTTAGATTGCGCAGTGTGAGACAGAATAGCAAAAATAGTTTTATACAGCATTGCAATTATGATGATACATGCATAAATTGCCTACAAGAAACCAGGAAATAGTATGTTACCAATGGGTCATCTGTGTAATCAAACTTTGTCGAATGATTTTATGAAACATTACAAGCTTGAGGAACTTTTAATGAAAATGCATAGTGATAAATAATATAAAGATTTAACGTTTTAGAAGCAGTCTAAGACACATATTTGAAAACACCCTCACTTCAACAACTCATGGGGCAACATCAAAGCGAGATGACTCTATGAGATAGACTACGTGCGTCTTATAATTTTTATATATTGATTGCAAAGTCTGGAAAGCCCCACACGATTAGTGAAGAACTTATTTTACCAGCTGGAAATGAGGTGATAAGCACTGTGTTGCACAAACCAGCTTTCGAAATCACAAAAAGAATTCCACTGAGCAATAATTCAGTCCAAAGGAGGATTAGCGAAATGACTCAGTGTGTTGAAAATTAAATTCTTTTTTTGAGTACTAAAAAGACATTTGAATATTCTCTACAACTTGCCGAGTCAACTTTACCAGGAAATGATGCTTTACTTTTAGCTTACGTAAAACTTTGTAAAACAAGAACAGTTTTGCCAAGACCTGTTGTTTGCTAAATGTTTGGAAACTGATACGAAAGGTGAAGCGTTCTTTACTGAATTGAAAGAGATTTTTCAATGAAAAAGCTATACTTTGACTAGCATCATTTATGTTGCTACCGACGGTGCTCCGGAAATGGTAGGAAGATACCGAGGCTTTCTGGCACACTTAAAACAAGCTGTACCACAATGTATGTTCAGTGCATTGCGTCATTCATTGGCATAATTTAGTTGCAAAAATCTTAGTGAAGTTTTGCATGGATCAATAGATTATGTCCTTGGAACAGTTAATAAAATAAAAAGGTATGCTTTCAATGAGAGATTATTTGCTAAACTTTGTTTGGAAAATGATGAAGACTATAATCCTTCACTACTTCACACAGCAGAACATTTGTTAGCTAAAAGTGTATGTTTAAATCGATTTTATGCTCTCTTATTAAGTGCTGGAATTCCTGGAAGACAAAGACAATGATTTGAGACAAAATGTAATTATCTCAAAAAATGACATAGCCCAAATGACATATTTGTTTGCCAAATTTAAAGAAACTAATTGGAAACTTCAAGGTGAACAATTAAATTTAATCAAAACTAAAAGCGTAATATCTGCGTTTTGTTGCAAAACTTTTTTGTATAACCAAAAGTTTGGGTGAGGAGAATGTTCTCAGATTCAAAATCTCTCGAAGTTGCAAAGAGAAATGAAGACTTGTTTGCCTACTGTCAACACTTAACGGCTCTTCATGCAGATCTGAACCAAAGATTTGAGGACATTCTTCATTAGGATATTACCGACTGGGTGGTATTGAGCCCTTTTGTGCAGGGACAACTCAGATCCAAGACATAGATGAGTGAATTTTAGTACATGAGCAAATTATTGAATTATTACCAAATGAGGAACTTGAACCAATGTTTGTACAAGGATACCACAAATTGTGATTACAAAAATAGATCAACATTGTAAATTCTCCATTATTGTTCCAAAGTTGTTGACTACTTTCCCGTCTTCGTATTTGGTAGATTGTTGATCCAGTGCAGTTATGAACCTCGTCACAGAGAAAAGAAACCTGGTAGATATTAGTGCTCATGGAGATTTGCGTTTGCTACTCACAAAAATTAAGCCGGATACAAATCTCACCAAGTTCATCCCAGTCTTTTAAAAACAAATTAAACAAAAATTAAATTTAAATAAATAGTTATTCAACAAATTGCTGTTTTTTAATTAGTAAATTTGTATGCTCTACATTTATATAGCGTTTTGTCACTTGGGGGTCCGTGGGCAAGTTTTGACTATAAAAGGGGTCCACGGGCAAAAAAAGTTTGGGAACCACTGATTTAGATTTTGAGTCGTGGTGTATACCCCGTGAAATTATATCGCATTAAATGTCTTTCTTTTTTTCAAAGTTATTTAAAAGAATCCAACTAATAATAACATAGGAGAACTTGTTTTAAAATGTGAATGTTCGTTACCCAATCTTAAATCTCCGAAAATTTCTTCATTGATTCTTTCAAAAGTTTGACTTTACATCGATCGAAATAATCAACTGTTTTCGTTTACCAACTAGTCTTTACATAAACTACTTTGAGAACATGTGCACCTCTCTGTGAGCTTCATATTGAGATAGGGATTACATAGGTAAGAGATCCTCTTGTAGAAAGGGATTGGGGAAAAATTGTTTACAATAAATACTTTCAATTTGCTTATTATATATATAT
>MUZC01004453.1:325584-338419 GCA_002072015.1 Radix auricularia
TAGCGGTACACTTCTGTAACACAGATACAGATGTGATCTACGAATATGGTAGCGGTACACTTCTGTAACACAGATACAGATGTCATCTACGAATAGCGGTACACTTTTGTAACACAGATACAGATGTGATCTACGAATAGCGGTACACTTCTGTAACACAGATACAGATGTCATCTACGAATAGCGGTACACTTCTGTAACACAGATACAGATGTGATCTACGAATAGCCGTACACTTCTGTAACACAGATACAGATGTCATCTACGAATAGCGGTACACTTCTGTAACACAGATACAGATGTGATCTACGAATAGCGGTACACTTCTGTAACACAGATACAGATGTGATCTACGACTAGCGGTACACTTCTGTAACACAGATACAGATGTCATCTACGAATAGCGGTACACTTCTGTAACACAGATACAGATGTCATCTACGAATAGCGGCACACTTCTGTAACACAGATACAGATGTCATCTACGAATAGCGGCACACTTCTGTAACACAGATTCAGATACAGATGTCATCTACGAATAGTGGTACACTTCTGTAACACAGATACAGATGTGATCTACGAATAGCGGTACACTTCTGTAACACAGATACAGATGTCATCTACGAATATGGTAGCGGTACACTTCTGTAACACAGATACAGATGCGATCCACGATATACTTATATGACACAGACGCAAATACAGATGTCGGAATATTAAGCGTGTCTCACACACACCACAATCATTTCCTTAGCTTAAAAAAAATCTCTCGAAGGCAGGGAATATTGTTTAGTTTAAAAACTTTAAAAAATCATTCTCGGTTTCCTTACAAAACAATAACGTCCCTTTAAAAACAACCCACGAGTGATTAAATGATGCATAATTGTTTTGTTTTTTTAAATTTAATGTTACGAATGTGGACAAGACACTAGTGTTTGTAGCACTACTTTCATTCGGCCCTGACAGTCTGGTTATTAAGTTAGTAATGACCTAACATCTGTGATCTTTTGTACGTCCAGAATATAAATAGCTGTTTGTTTAATTATCTGGGACATGTTGCCTGCCACCTAGGTACATTGATCATTGCTAAACATTAAAAAGCACACAGTTTTCAAGGGCGCCCATTGGTGCACATTAAAGCACATTAGAGCCCATTGGTGCACATTGGTATACATTGGTGCACATTGGTATACATTGGTGCACATTGGTATACATTGGTGCACATTGGTATACATTGGTGCACATTGGTACATATTGGTACACACATTGGTACACATACGTGCACATTGGTACACATTGGCACAGACTGGTGCACATAAGTTCAACGGATTCTCAAAAGACCGGAAAAAACATTTTCTTCATACCGGTATTTTCTGGTACATGTGGACATAAAATGATAAAACAGCTCATTTTATTTACCCAAACAAAGTGGTTTATTTTTTTTAATGAATTTAAAAAAAAAAACATTTTTTCTCTCACTAATTCAAATTTAATTTGAAATAAAAGGTTGATTACATGAACTGTCCTTTCTAAATGATAACAAATGACTTTTCCATAGAATGTGATTTTAAAAATGAATTATCCCTATAGCAGAATAACAAATCTCATTGTTGAGATAACAAAATATTTACAATTAATGCAAGTGCAAGTTGGAAATCACCGCCCGTAGATCGAACCTTACAACATAATGACATCTCCATTCTGTACAGCTCATTATTCTAGTTTTAAATCTGATCACTTAATATTCACAGGCCAATGGGCGGTTCATATTGACATTAATGCTTTCAATGTCTGGCTATTCGTATATCGGTAGGTGTGACAAATGTCTGTCGATAGTATACCTTCGGATGTTACAAATAAAAGCAATCAATAAAGTAAAGATATTTATTACATGAGCGTTTGTTACAGTCAAGTTATTTTGTTACATTGGTCCTTGTTACAGTCTAGTTATTTTATCACATTAGTCCCTGTGAAAGTCAAGTTATTTTATTACACTAGTCCTTGTTACAGTCTAGTTATTTTATCACATTAGTCCCTGTGACAGTCAAGTTATTTTATTACACTATAGTCCTTGTTACATCTCACACGGTATTTTGGATGCTGTAACTCTAGACAGTAGCTATGAAATAAATGACATCATTCAGTCAAGTTGTTTTGATTGTGCTTCAATTGCGAGTAGATAATTTTTTTCAAATCTAGTAATATTATAAACAGATATCTGAATGTGGTTAATATAATCACGTTTGAGAACCTGCGTACTTCAGTTAGCCGTTAAACTCCGTCACCTATAGTGTGCTTCTGGGGAGTTACGGCGACATTTTACATTTAAAAACAAGAAGATTGTCTGGAAACTCTGTTAGAATCTTACTTTCTAGAGGAATCTCAGCTACTTAATCTAATAAAGGTAACTCATCTCACCTACTTAATCTAATAAAGGTAACTCATCTCACCTACTTATCCTAATAAAGGTAACTCATCTCACCTACTTAATCTAATAAATCATACAGAATAGGACTGCATAAAGCTTTTTTATTAAAAAAACAAATTACACAGACTATTTGTGTAAGGAAACAATAAATTAAAGCTTTATTATCAACTAATTCAAATAATGGTAGACGTTTCGGCTCATGCCTTCATCAGTACAAAAACAATTACATGTACTTACATATATATTAAAATTAAAACATATTAAAGTCTATGTGATAAAATGAAAAGAAATGAAAGACAAAAATAAACACGGATTCTATGTCCGTGTTTATGTCCCCCCCAGTAAACAGACGTCAGTACATTCAGCTACTTGTACCTTCAAACGTCACTTTCTGCGGTATTCAATTATATGTTACAGTCAAGTACAGAAGATTATTGCGTAACACGCTATTCTATTAGCAGAATAATTGCGTCCACAGACCATGATAGATGAACTGACAAGTGATGCAATGGTTCCACGCATTACCCAGCCGCCTAACTATTGTCTAGTTAGGTACCCATTCAGAGCTGTGTGACTCGGGGACTCCTTAGGCCCCGGGAACAAATCTTCGCCTTCGCGTGGATTTGAACTCGTGACTCTTACGCCAGTCGAGCGCGCTACCACTCGACCTACTCGTCTACTCGACCTATTAATTGTACTATTATATGTCTTATTACTGGTGTTTACATGAGTCTAATTGTACTATTATATGTCTTATTACTGGTGTTTACATAAGTCTAATTATACTGTTATATGTTTTATTACTAGTGTTGACATACGTCTAATTGTACTGTTATATGTCTTATTACTGGTGTTGACATACGTCTAATTGTACTATTATATGTCTTATTACTGGTGTTTACATACGTCTAATCGCACGGTTCAACCTACAATAGCATCATATAAGACTAAATGGATTATTTACAATCACACATAGTAAACATGGATGAGCACCAACACGTCACTATCCCTTACATGGATACAGTGTCACATCCAACTATCCCTTACATGGATACAGTGTCACATCCAACTATCCCTTACATGGATACAGTGTCACATCCAGACTGGACAGAATGGCTAATTATCCACAATGGCCTCACGTCTGTCCTCGTTAGTTAACTTCTAGACAGTTTGTCGGCAATAAAAATCAAATTGTCGTCTCATTGCTACACACACAAGGTATTGGGGGAGCCGACTCGTCAACATTGAGTGGTCGAGATTAGAAGAGTGCGGGCTGGGAGCGGGGGTGGAGTTCGTGCGGGGAGGGGGCTGGTGTGTGTGGCTAGACCATGTCGTTCTCTCATGGGCATTGCTCGACGGCTAGGGTTTAAAGCTTTGGGGGAATACATTCATACATCATTAGGAAACGGAAGGAATTTAAAAAAAAACAATTTGAAGGTACTCAATTTAATGTCTGAAATACACTGGTCAGTTTAGTCAGTTTAAAAATGTAAAACAAATGAAATACAGTGGTCAGTTTAGTTAGTTTGGACATGTCTAACACATGAAATACAATAGTCAGTTTGGTCAGTTAGGACATGAACTTCACATGACATACACTGGTCAGTTGAGTCAGTTAGGACATGTACAACACATGAAATACATTGGTCAGTTTAGTCAGTTAGGACATGAACATCACTGGTCAGTTTAGTCAGTTAGGACAGGACAACAAATGAAATACATTGGTCAGTTTAGTTAGTTTGGACATGTCTAACACATGAAATACAATGGTCAGTTTGGTCAGTTAGGACATGAACTTCACATGACATACACTGGTCAGTTGAGTCAGCTAGGACATGTACAACACATGAAATACATTGGTCAGTTAAGTTAGTTTGGACATGTCTAACACATGAAATACAATAGTCAGTTTGGTCAGTTAGGACATTTACAACACATGAAATACATTGGTCAGTTTAGTCAGTTAGGACATGAACATCACTGGTCAGTTTAGTCAGTTAGGACAGGACAACAAATGAAATACATTGGTCAGTTTAGTCAGTTAGAACATGAACACATGAAATACATTGGTCAGTTTAGTCAGTTAAGACATGTACAACACATGAAATACATTGGTCAGTTTAGTCAGTTAGGACATGAAGACATGAAATACACTGGTCAGTTTAGTCAGTTAGGACATGAAATAAACTGGTCAGTTTAGTCAGTTAAGCCATGTACAACACATGAAATACATTGGTCAGTTTAGTCAGTTAGGACATGAAGACATGAAATACATTGGTCAGTTTAGTCAGTTAGGACATGAACACATGAAATACACTGGTCAGTTTAGTCAGTTAGGACATGAACACATGAAATACATTGATCAGTTTAGTCAGTTAGGACATGAACACATGAAATACACTGGTCAGTTTAGTCAGTCAGGACGTGGACACCAAATACACTGGTCAGTTTAGTCAGTCAGGACATGGACACCAACCAAATACACTGGTCAGTTTAGTCAGTCAGGACAAGAACACATGAAATCCACTGGTCAGTTTAGTCAGTCAGGACAAGAACATATGAAATCCACTGGTCACTTTAGTCAGTCAGGACAAGAACATATGAAATACACTGGTCACTTTAATCAGTCAGGACACAGACAAATAACAAAAGTCTCATTCTCTTTTTTTTTAAAATGTATATTTAATTTTTTAGAGTCTAAACTCTTATTTTAAAATGAATTTAATTAAAATATTCTTTTAGAGAATTGAGAATTTCATGAAATAAGTCTGTAGTTTATAAAAAGCTACAATTTATAATATTCAGTAACTTTCCTTTCAATATATAGTCTAGCATAAATTCTTTCGCCCTGCCTGACACCCCTCCCCCCTCACTCTCCGCAGCAATTCCCGTATAGGCAATAACTGCATTACTTAACAGCTCGGCGGTTCTCACATTGTAAACAAAAGTGATCTCTGTGTTTATACCTGGAAATAGAAGATCGATTTGATCAAAATCAATGCCGCGTGTTAATTATGTATACCATAATGCCCCGCGCTTTGAGATCTGTGATGTTCATCGACAGGACGTAAGTCGTTAGTTTTTAGGTCAACCTGTCGTGAAGTTATTCTTTCATCGTACCAACAATCTAATGTCCACCTTGTTATTAACAACCAAAAACCTAATGTCCACCTAGTTAGTAACAACCAATAACCTAATGTCCACCTAGTTATTAACAACCAATATCCTAATGTCCACCTAGTTAATAACAACCAATAATCTAATGTCCACCTTGTTATTAACAACCAATAACCTAATGTCCACCTTGTTATTAATAACCAATAACCTAATGTCCACCTAGTTAGTAACAACCAATAACCTAATGTCCACCTTGTTATTAACAACCAATAACCTAATGTCCACTTTGTTATTAACAACCAAAAACCTAATGTCCACCTAGTTAGTAACAACCAATAACCTAATGTCCACCTATTTATTAACAACCAATATCCTAATGTCCACCTAGTTAATAACAACCAATAATCTAATGTCCACCTTGTTATTAACAACCAATAACCTAATGTCCACCTAGTTATTAACAACCAATATCCTAATGTCCACCTAGTTAATAACAACCAAAAACCTAATGTCCACCTAGTTAATAACAACCAATAACCTAATGTCCACCTAGTTATTAACAACCAATATCCTAATGTCCACCTAGTTAATAACAACCAATAATCTAATGTCCACCTAGTTATTAACAACTAATAACCTAATGTCCACCTAGCTATTAGTAACCAATAACCTAATGTCCACCTAGTTATTAACAGCCAATAACCTAATGTCCACCTAGTTATAAACAACCAATAATCTAATGTCCAACTAGTTATTAACATCAATAACCTAATGTCCACCTTGTTATAAACAACCAATAACCTAATGACCACGTTCCTAAGAACCAATTACTCAACATGAACCTACCTAATAACCAATAACCTTATAAGGTCCACCTACTTAGCAACCAATAACATTGAAGTCCACTACTTAATAACCAATACGTAAGGTCGACCTACTCGTCAATATTTTTTATATTAAAGACATGGATGGATTTTAGCTGTATTCCAAATGCCAGCGCATAACAAGACATATGTCACTTATGTTACGTTATCATTGGATTAGGGTGGTTAAGTTTGAGCTTAGGTCATTCTATCACTTGTGTAATTTCATCAATGGATTAGCCACATAGCCGCGGTTAAGTTTGTGCTTTGATCATTCTGTCACTTGTGTAACTTAATCAATGGATTAGCCACATAGCCGCGGTTAAGTTTGTGCTTTGATCATTCTGTCACTTGTGTAGCTTAATCAATGGATTAGCCCCATAGCCGCGGTTAAGCTTGTGCTTTGATCATTCTGTCACTTGTGTAACTTAATCAATGGATTAGCCACATAGCCGCGGTTAAGTTTGAGCTTTGATCATTTCAAATGGCCCCCTGGCACGAATCAAGTCTAACATGACGTCACGAATCAATGATTTAATTACATAAGTGCTTTTGTTTGACAACAAATTTGTGTTAGAGAAGATTTATCAAGTAATCTGTGAGATTACCTTTGGCCATCATATACAGGCCCACAAAATATCTGTCTTCAGATGACCTTTGGCCATTACATACATACCCACAAAATATCTGTCTTAAGATGACCTTTGGCCATTACATACATACCCACAAAATATCTGTCTTAAGATGACCTTTGGCCATCACATACAGGCTCACAAAATATATGTCTTCAGATGAGACCTTTGGCCATCACATACATACCCACAAAATATCTGACTTAAGATGACCTTTGGCCATCACATACATACCCACAAAATATCTGTCTTAAGATGACCTTTGGCCATCACATACATACCCACAAAATATCTGTCTTCAGATGACCATTGGCAATCAAATACAGGCCAACAAAATATATGTCTTCAGATGACCCTTGGCCATCACATACAGGCCAACAAAATATCTGTCTTAAGATTACCCTTGGCCATCACATACAGGCCAACAAAATATCGGTCTTGAGATGACCTTTGGCCATCACATACAGGCCCTCAAAATATCTGTCTTAAGATGACCTTTGGCCATCACATACAGGCCCACAAAATATCTGTCTTGAGATGACCTTTGGCCATCACATACAGGCCCACAAAATATCTGTCTTGAGATGACCCTTGGCCATCACATACAGGCCCACAAAATATCTGTCTTAAGATGACCTTGGGCCATCACATACAGGCCCACAAAATATCTGTATTGAGATGACCTTTGGCCATCACATACAGTCTCACAAAATATATGTCTTAAGATGACCTTGGGCCATCACATACAAGCCCCCAAGATATCTGTCTTAAGATGACCTTTGGCCATCACATACAAGCCCCCAAGATATCTGTCTTAAGATGACCTTTGGCCACCCCATACAGGTTTAACACGATCTGTACTATCAGTTGTTCACATTAAGTGCACATAAGTTAAACTATCCTAAGCTTCACATGTAGAATGCCTGAATGTTACAGGTAACAAACAGCCAATTTTTTTATGAGCGTCATAGATTCACATCAATATTCGTGCCCGTGTGAAAAACACCGCGGGATTTAACCTTTGAACCGCCACGTGAAAAAGTTTTTTTAAAAATAAATTTGGAAGAACCTATATAACTAGAATGGATGCATTTCAAAAACAAAAAGTGTATGGCTTTCTTTTATTTATTTTTTTAAATTTTTAAGCGAATTCAAAAAAAAAAAAAAAACACATTTTCCCAGTAACCCAGCAATTAACACAAATACTTCAATAACACTTTTACTTGAGATACTTCATTTAAAAACAGTTAAGATCAGTATAATAAACATCTTAGCGGTTTCTGAGTTCACTTTCAATTGCTAATTTAGCGAGGTCTCAAACTTTTTTTTTAGATGTTTATGTCCTGAAACAGTTCTTGATTAATTTTAGTTTTAAAAAATTTCGATTATGGGATCATCCTGATTTTCATCAAATTGTTTTATTTCTCAGACAAAATCGATGTCTAGGTAATGAGTCCAATTTTTTTTATCTGCATAAATTTCAGATGACATATCGCAAGCATGAACAAGGATGGCATTAAAGTGATTTTTTTTAAAAAATAATTGTTGGAGCTTTCCAAAAATCTTATGGCATTTGCAATTTTATAAATTTTGCCCTCCAATAGTTAATTAATATGATGTAATATAAATTACTCATACCATATCATAACAGAAGAAAAAAAATGAATTGTTATATTTCTTTAAGTAGCCCATCTCTTATTGGACTATCAACATCTTTGTTCTCGTAAATGCTAAGCAATGCATCATATATTTAAAACATCAATTAATTTTTCTCATCTGATGTCACTCAGAAATATTAACATAGTTCTTCAACGCTCTTCATAGGAATGTTCGATAAACAAACAAGTAATAAAAACTCTAATGAGTATTTAAACGCAATTTCCATCAAAGAATGCGTCAATATGATGCGCACCACGCAACACTCTAACATTAGCATACACAAAGCGGGAAAACCCCATTAACTATCATTCTAGATTACATTAAAAGTCATTTCAAATCAATAATTATGAAACTAAACAAAGCTATTGATATCTACAAATTACACGAGTCAAAAGAAAAGAGATTGTTTCTTTAAAAATTCATTCCTTACCTATCGTTTGGCACTTGTTTCAACCCGATAGACGTTATATCAAGAAATTGAGAAAATATTTCTTCTTTTTTTTTCCCCTAGGAAATCAAGTAAACTTTTCCAGTAATTTTTGTTAGCCCCGAGCAGATCCTTGGGACCTCCTTTAGTCTATATATTTGCAAAAGACCCGAACTCTCTATCTGGTATGGTTTAGGGGGAGTTCCTGTTCAAGATAGAACAACAGGCCGGATATTTCAAATATATAAACGCATTTGTCCCAAGTAAAATTGCGTCAAAAAAATGTACAATTTTGACATTAAATAAGATGACTAATTCTATTATCTAATGATGATATGCCCATACCATTTATCACCAGATTAAGGGAGCGGCTACCATATGGAATAAATGGCACCAAATTTGATGTTTTCAATCTTTGCTTGCACCCCAAACCCCCCCCCCTCACCCACGAATGTTCATCTTTCAAATTCGACCCTTCATCATATCTTGTCGCCTCATGTTTTCCATTCCAGTTTTTTTCCTTCAAAACTCGGGGTATGACATCAGACAGTTGTTAATTTGTTGATCTTTAAATCGGAATTAAGCTCCAAAACGTCCAGAAAAATATTTTGTTCAACATAATACAGAAGTAAATAAAACATAAACATAACCATAGTAGAAAACTTACCGTTAATGTGAAGATGGTGATAAAAAAAACAAAAATCACCATGTTAATGAAATATTGCATGTGTACAAAATGCCAAAATTTACGGCAGACCGTTTTCTGTCGTCATTAATCTCAATGACCTAGTACAGACCTAGAACAGACCTAGTACAGACCTAGAACAGACCTAGAACAGACCTAGAACACACCTAGTACAAACCTAGAACAGACCTAGTACAGACCTAGAACAGACCTAGAACAGACCTAGAACAGACCTAGAACAGACCTAGTACAGACCTAGTACAGACCTAGTACAGACCTAGTACAGACCTAGAAAAGACCTAGAACAGACCTAGTACAGACCTAGAACAGACCTAGAACAGACCTAGAACAGACCTAGTACAGACCTAGTACAGACCTAGAACAGACCTAGTACAGACCTAGAACAGACCTAGTACAGACCTAGTACAGACCTAGAACACACCTAGTACAAACCTAGAACAGACCTGGTACAGACCTAGAACAGCCCTAGAACAGACGTAGAACAGACGTAGAACAGACCTGGTACAGACCTAGTACAGACCTAGAACAGACCTAGTACAGACCTAGTACAGACCTAGAACAGACCTAGAACAGACCTAGTACAGACCTATAACAGACCTAGAACAGACCTAGTACAGACCTAGAACAGACCTAGTACATACCTAGTACAGACCTAGAACAGACCTAGTACAGACCTAGAACAGACCTAGAACAGACCTAGTACAGACCTAGAACATTCCTAGAACAGACCTAGTACAGACCTAGAACAGACCTAGTACAGACCTAGTACAGACCTAGAACAGACCTAGTACAGACCTAGTACAGACCTAGAACAGACTTAGTACAGAACCTTTACAGACTTAGAACAGACCTAGAACAGACCTAGTACAGACCTTGAACAGCTTATAGCGCACCGAAGTCAATAGAGCTAACTTTTATTAACAAAGGTTTAATTGTACTTATATAGTCACCAACACAACAATATTAGAAAATGTATTTAAAATGAGGCAGTACTTTAAAGTGTCTCAAGGACATGAGTGTTAAACCTGTTCGTGATGTGACGTGCCTCAAGGACATAAGGGTTAAACCTGTCTGTGGTGTGATGTGCTTTAAGGACATACGGGTTAAACCTGTCTGTGATGTGATGTGATGTACCTTAAAGACATAAGGATTAAACCTGTTTGTGATGTGCACGATCAGAGTCGTAGCAATGTGGGGCAGTGGGGCACATATTCCCCGGGCGCCAAGGCACAGGGGCGCCACAATGAGGTTTACAATGTTACCTTATGGCAAAATTTGATTAAGCGTCAAGTGTCGGGGGCGCCAATTTTTTATATTTTTTTATTTATAGCTTGTCCCCAGACACAAAATATCTTAGTTAAACCCCGGGAGACCTTCATAAAAATCACTGCGGCCCGGGTCTATATCGAATTTTACTGTATAATATAATATTTATTATTAGTATATAATTTAAAACGGTATAATTTTATCTCAATATCCTTTTTTTTTAATAAAAGGATGTATGCAATTAGATTTTGGGTCTAGTTTTAAAAATTTATTTTTTGGAACGTTCCTCCGCAGTTCCATAAAAAGAAATATGCGCCCCTGGATTTGTTTACTCGTGACTATACACAGACTAATGGAATGGTCGTCTGAGCCTAATATAAGGGTTTGGGGTGGGTGGGTAGGAGAAGAATTAATACATATCAATACTGTATCATCAACTCTTCAATAATTGCCTAATTTCATCATTGCCAGGTGTTTGCGTATAAAATGTTTTAATATTAGATGAATGGGAATAGCAAGGGCAACAAATCTCATCACGCCTAAATATATTAGATTTTTTTTATTGCTTTCAGTCTACTGACAGTTATGTTGGGCTCTTTAGTTATTGAGGGATTAGACCAGTAGTGACAGATTGAGGGGTTAGACCAGTAGTGACAGATTGAGGGGTTAGACCAGTAGTGACAGTTTGAAGGGTTAGAACAATAGTGACAGATTGAGGGGTTAGACCAGTAGTGACAGATTGAGGGGTTAGACCAGTAGTGACAGATTGGGGGTTAGACCAGTAGTGACAGATTGAGGGGTTAGACCAGTAGTGACAGATTGAGGGGTTAGACCAGTAGTGACAGTTAGAGGGGTTAAAACAGTAGTGACAGATTGAGGGGTTAGACCAGTAGTGACAGATTGAGGGGTTAGACCAGTAGTGACAGAATGAGGGGCTGGACCAGTAGTGACAGACTGAGGGGTTAGACCAGTAGTGACAGATTGAGGGGTTAGACCAGTAGTGACAGATTGAGGGGTTAGACCAGTAGGGACAGATTGAGGGGTTAGACCAGTAGTGACAGTTTGAAGGGTTAGACCAGTAGTGACAGATTGAGGGGTTAGACCAGTAGTGACAGATTGAGGGGTTAGACCAGTAGTGACAGATTGGGGGGTTAGACCAGTAGTGACATATTGAGGGGATAGACCAGTAGTGACAGTTAGAGGGGTTAAAACAGTAGTGACAGATTGAGGGGTTAGACCAGTAGTGACAGATTGAGGGGTTAGACCAGTAGTGACAGAATGAGGGGCTGGACCAGTAGTGACAGATTGAGGGGTTAGACCAGTAGTGACAGATTGAGGGGTTAGACCAGTAGTGACAGATTGAGGGGTTAGACCAGTAGTGACAGATTGAGGGGCTGGACCAGTAGTGACAGATTGAGGGTTTTGACCAGTAGTGACAGATTGAGGGGTGAGACCAGTAGTGACAGTTTGAGGGGTTAGACCAGTAGTGACAGTTTGAGGGGTTAGACCAGTAGTGACAGATTGAGGGGTTAGACCAGTAGTGACAGAATGAGGGGTTAGACCAGTAGTGACAGTTTGAGGGGTTAGACCAGTAGTGACAGATTGAGGGGTTAGACCAGTAGTGACAGATTGAGGGGTTAGACCAGTAGTGACAGATTGAGGGGTTAGACCAGTAGTGACAGATTGAGGGGTTAGACCAGTAGTGACAGATTGAGGGGTTAGACCAGTAGTGACAGA
>MUZC01004453.1:343101-381430 GCA_002072015.1 Radix auricularia
GGGGGGGGGGGGAAGGGGGAGGATTGGATTACTCTCAGCCAGTTGTTAGCAAGGTCGTCAAGTAATGGGCTCAGAAGTAAGCAGCTACTTCAACTCCTACCCCTACTCCTAGCCTTACTGCTACAAATAATGCTGTCAATACTGCTACCATCAATACTAGGACACTATTTAAGCTGCTACCAATTATTCATTCAATCTTTTTACCACAACAGTTATAAATATTTCTACCAATATTGCATAAGGATAATACTATATATTCTAAATACTGCTAAAAGATACTCCTACATATACTGCTAAAAGATAATCCCACATTTACTGCTAAAAAATACTCCTATATATACTGCTAAAAGATACTCCTACATTTACTGCTAAAAAATACTCCTACATTTACTGCTAAAAGATACTTCTACATATACTGTTAAAAGATACTCCTATATTTACTGCTAAAAGATACTCCTATATTTGCTGCTAAAAGATATTACTAGATTTACTGTTAAAAGATACTCCTATATTTACTGCTAAACATAGCCACCACAGCTATTACTACTTCTACTGTTACAAACATAGCCACCACAGCTATTACTACTACTTCTACTGTTACAAACATAGCCACCACAGCTATTACTACTTCTACTGTTACAAACATAGCCACCAAAGCTATTACTACTTCTACTGTTACAAACATAGCCACCAAAGCTACTATTACTACTTCTACTGTTACAAACATAGCCACCAAAGCTATTACTACTTCTACTGTTACAAACATAGCCACCAAAGCTATTACTACTTCTACTGTTACAAACATAGCCACACCAGCTATTACTACTTCTACTGTTACAAACATAGTTTCCAAAGATATTACTACTTCTACTGTTACAAACATAGCCACCAAAGCTATTACTACTTCTACTGTTACAAACATAGCCACCAAAGCTACTACTACTTCTACTGTTACAAACATAGCCACCAAAGCTACTACTACTACTTCTACTGTTACAAACATAGCAACCAAAGCTACTACTACTTCTTCTACTGTTACAAACATAGCACCCAAAGCTACTATTACTACTTCTACTGTTACAAACATAACAACCAAAGCTACTATTACTACTTCTACTGTTACAAACATAGCACCAAAGCTACTATTACTTCTTCTACTGTTACAAACATAGCCACCAAAGCTACTACTACTACTTCTACTGCTACAAACATAGCCATAAAAGCTATTACTACTTCTACTGTTACAAACATAGCCACCACAGCTATTACTACTTCTACTGTTACAAACATAGCCTCCAAAGCTACTACTACTACTTCTACTGCTACAACAATAGCCACCAAAGCTACTACTACTTCTACTGTTACAAACATAGCCACCACAGCTATTACTACTTCTAATGTTACAAACATAGCCACCAAAGCTATTACTACTTCTACTGTTACAAACATAGCAACCAAAGCTACTACTACTACTTCTACTCTTACAAACATAGCTACCAAATCTACTACTACTACTTCTACTGTTACAAACATAGCTACCAAAGCTACTACTACTTCTTCTTCTGTAACGTCTACTGCCAACAATGGGGTTTGAGATAACAATGGCATGGCCCGATTATCGTCTCATTTGGTTAGTTGGAGAAAGTATCAACAACAATATTGGCTGACATTTAAATGGATCAGTGTGAGTACAACTAAGACTACTAGGTACCAGCCAGGTATGAGGGTTGTGCGATGGTCAAGATTTGTTAGACTGCCCCCCTCCTTCCCATTTGTGGTTCACAACACCACTTTTAGTAGTTAATAATATGTGAATTCCATTTTATACTAACTGGGAGAAGGGGCATAACTCATGAAATTCCTCCTTTAAAAAATTTAAGTAAAGTGAGCCAGATAAAATCAAGGGCAGATTATATATTTTTTTTAAAAAATAACCGCTAAAATAATGATTTGATGAAAATGCTGATATTATAAAATGATGAAATTGTGAAATTTATTATATAAAACTAGATTGTACCGGGGCGCCGTGGCGCCGTAGGCGCCCCCTTTTTTTTGGGCGCCCACGGCGCCAACCTTTTTTCAAAAGACCAACTAACTTGTCCTTTTTTGATAAATACGAAATATTAAACTTTCTGAAATGTACGCAAAGTATTTAATAATAATAGGGGTTGTATTTTGCGCACCGATGCACACCAAACAATGACGTCATCATATTAAATATTTTTACAGCGCTCATCAACACACGATTTTTCAACTAAACTAACTGCTGTAGACTGTTGTACATCGCTCCTCAGCGTTCCAGATCCAGTGAGTGAGTGACTTGGACTATTATATTATTTATTATTGTTTACAAGACTGTTACAGGAGGATGTTATGAAAATTATGATATCAAATATGATTATATATATGTACATACACGTGACTGGGAGTGTAAGGCAGAAGACCGATCTACGTGGCGCACAGTTGTCAAAGAGGGCGTCATAGTAGCCGAGGAGCGAAGAATGGAGGAGGCTGCAGACAGAAGAGCTAGGAGAAAGGCCAAAACATTTGGAAGCACAGAACTCGTGTGTAAAAACTGTGGCAAAGACTGTCACTCAAGGATAGGACTGCACAGCCACTCGAGAAAATGCAACCCAACCCAACGGTGATGCACCATCGTCTCGCGAGACGGAAGGATGCCGATATATATATATTTTATTAATGGTTGACATATAAATAAAGTAAACTGATGACATACCAATAAAGTAAACTGATGACATACAAATAAAGTAAACTGATGACATACCAATAAAGTAAACTGATGACATACAAATAAAGTAAACTGATGACATACAAATAAACTAAACTGATGACATACAAATAAACTAAACTGATGACATACAAATAAAGTAAACTGATGACATACAAATAAAGTAAACTGATGACNAGCTTGTTCTTACTTATCATCCACACAACATCAAAGCCAAAGAAATATTCATGAAGAACCGTACTATCCTCCTTGCGGACCCTGAGACAAACAACATTTTCTCCACCCCACCCCTAATTGTATTTAGGAGGGACAGAAACCTACGTGATCTTCTGGTTCGCACCCGCCTCCCAACATCACCCAAGCATCTGGGTACTATACCATGCGGCCGACCTCGGTGTAAGACATGTCCTTTTGTTGTGCAAGCCGAACAGATAAACTTCCCTAAGGGGCTATTTATGATTAAGGATGGTTTCACCTGCGCTAGCCGCAACGTTGTCTACACCATTGTGTGTAAGCGCTGTCCTTTGAAATACATAGGAGAGACGGGACGATCTTTGTCGTGCCGAATGTCTGAACATATTAGGGCGATTACACAAGATAAACAGTGTCCCGTCTCCCGTCACTTCAATGGACGCGACCATATGGGTGTCAAGGACCTGGCAGTCACTGCTATTGTCTCGTGCACAAACACACCCACGAGAGTCCAGATTGAAAACAGATTAATAGAGAGTCACGGTACAATCGCTCCACATGGGATGAATATGGTCTTTTCTTTGTCCACCTAGGCGGTTGCCCCGCCCCCTCTCTGCTTTCCTATATAAAATCGCTCTGTCATCTCTCAGTTTCACTTTTTCTTTGGATACTTCGGATTCCACCACAGCTAAGTTCCTTCATTTTTCATTTTTTATTTTTATTTTCGTTTTGTTTGTGTCTTGTATGTTCGTTGATAAAGGCTCTTTGCCGAAACGTTCGCTGTTTTGTTACGTCCGGTCAGGCTAACCCATACCTTGTTTACGTCTTTTCCATTGAATTCTGTATAAGCCTGATTGCAGTCCTACCCCTCATTTTGTTTACTATATTAATGTATCTATTCCGAGCGTAGGGCTGGTACATTTAAGCACAGCACATCTAAACGAGGTGCAGTGCTTGAAAGACTCAATGGGAACTTATCTTCAACCTCAAGTTGTGAACTATGTTTTTTTTTTTTTTTTTTTTTGGTTGTAACTAATACAGAAAATGCACATTCACAGAGATATGATGTTTCAAAAGGTAAAAGTATTATAAAAGCTTTCTGAGACAGTTCTGAGAACTCATGTCAAGGTTGTATCCAACAATTCTTTAAGCTCACTTTCTGAGGCAACATATTCAAAGTAGATCCTCTGGTCAGTTCGTTATATTGGTTTACATCTGATGATGGTAAACATTCAATATGTGTTTGGAAGAAAAGTAAATCATGCCCCTTCTCCCCACAAGGTAAAATCATGCCCCTACTTCCCACCAGGTAAACCATGCCTCTCCTACCCACCAGATATACCATGCCCCTACTTCACACCAGGTAAAAGTGCCTCTACTACCCACCAGGTAAACCATGCCTCTCCTACCCACCAGGTAAACCATGCCCCTACTTCCCACCAGGTAAACCATGCCTCTCCTACCCACCAGGTATACCATGCCCCTACTTCCCACCAGGTAAAAGTGCCTCTACTACCCACCAGGTAAACCATGCCTCTACTACCCACCAGGTAAACCATGCCTCTCCTACCCACCAGGTAAACTATGCCCCTACTTCCCACCAGGTAAACCATGCCTCTCCTACCCACCAGGTAAACTATGCCCCTACTTCCCACCAGGTAAACCATGCCTCTACTACCCACCAGGTAAACCATGCCTCTCCTACCCACCAGGTAAACCATGCCTCTCCTACCCACCAGGTAAACCATGCCTCTACTACCCACCAGGTAAACCATGCCTCTCTTACCCACCAGGTAAACCATGCCCCTACTCCCCACCATTTCATCCCCCTCAATCCGGCATGAGGATGTTCCTACCCCACCCCTGCCTTCCTCATAGCTGCACATGTCGCACAAAGTGAGAAGGGCGTGCACCCAAAGACACTGGAATAAATTAACACGAATACATAGTGTGTTACAATAGAACTAAAGCTAAATTTATTTAAATGACAACTAGAAAGCCACACTTTGCACAACTGCATACCTTTTAAAAATTACAATTGTAATAATAGTTTCTTTATTTTACTAGCTAAGTGCCCGTCTTATACTTCGGAGTTAAGATATGATGAAATGTTGTGAGATGTAGATGTCACTTTAATGTCCACAACAAACGAAATACTGAAGCAACGAAAACTTTCTAAGAAGTACCTTTCGACTTAAATAGAAGTTATCAAAGTAGCGATCAGTGCAGTCATTTTCTGCGTTTCGGCACCTTTTTCCCCCCTCACAGTTATTTTTATTTAGGGGTGTACACGATTTTCTCTCTGGCAAATCCGGAAACCGGCCATTTTTTTAAAAATACCTTATTAACCGCCGTCTCTCTCTCTCTCTGTTGTGGGCCAGCAGAAAAGCAAGTGTTAAAAATGACCCATTTGCCGTAATGTTAACGAGCTGAAATTTTGCACATAGACTCATGTCACCTAACGATGCATTGTATCGAAATTTCAGATTGATAAAATGTACCGTAATTAAATAAATGCATTTTTAGTTTATCTCTATATAATTTCTATGGCAGCCATCTGTTGTTGTTGACATCAAATGTGTTTGCGTCTAGCAAGCGGTGACCACGCCCCCCCCACTCCCACCGTTTTACAGTAAGTGGAGTTCAGTCATGTTCAGTCTGTAAATGTTTGACGTGCGGCACATATAATTTTGAATATAATCAACACTTTTAGTTCTGTCTCATATATAAGAGATTTATAGTCCAAACCTTTTTTTTTACATGTTTATTCAATTCCTTTTATTAGCCTCACAGTCTCGTCTGTCGTGGGTTCGCAGTAGATCGGCGGAAAAAACATAAGTAACAAATGACCCACTTCCCGTGATACTATCTAGCTGAAATTTTGCACATAGACTTGTGTCACCTAACAATGCATTGTTTCAAAATTTTAGATGGATCGAATGTAGCGTCATTAAATTAATGAATTTTTTGTTTATCTCTCTGTATCTCTATGAAACTGTCTGCTATAGGATAGTTGACCTCCACGGTCCACTGCATTTCACTCCAGCAATCTCTGACCACACCCCTTGTGTTTTACAGCAAGGTGAGTTCAGTCACGCTCAGTGTGTACATGTTTGTGGCGCAGGGCGTATTATATTAAACATAATCAATACTTTTAATTCTGTCCTAATCATTGAGACTCGTAAGCTTTGCCGGGATGGCGCCGAAGTGATAGAGAGTCGAAGTAGGGAAAATTTCACCCCTCCCTCGGGAGATTAACTTAGTGGGAGGCGTTTTCGTCCTAGTGTCATGGTGGCCGCTTTTTGAAGCGACCGCTCCGGGAGGGGGAGGGGGGCTCCTCAGCTTTTAGGTCCCTTAGGGGGCCAGAGAGCTGAGGGGGTTTTCCGGGAAGCCCCATGAAGAGCGCAGGCTCGGGACTGCTGACTTTCTTCCACATGTAGGATTTTCAGTTCTGTCTCGTATATAAGGAACTTATAGTAAGAAAAATAGTTTTTTTACGCGTTTTTTTCCACAAATCTAGGTCCGGCTTCGGCTCCAGCAGAATTTCAATTTTTAAATATATATATATATATATATAAGAGCTCCGGCAAATTCGGAATCTAGCCATTTTTTACAAATTAGTATCAGGCTCTGCATCCGACCGGATTTCACTTCATAAATCGGCCAAATCCTGGTCCAGCCATATTTCAAAAATTTGAATCCTGTACATCCTATTTTTATTACTGCCTGGAATGCGTTCCGGTACCTTTCTACTGCGTTTCGGTAATTTTCTCGTGCGTTTCGGTACCTTTCTCGTGCGTTCCGTTACCTTTCTCATGCGTTCCGGTACCTTTCTAATGCGTTCCGGTACCTTTCTCATATATCCTTCAAGCAAAATTTTAATTTGCGCAGTGTTCAAATCCCTACAAACAAACAAACAAACATAGACATTGTTGATTTTTTAAAAAATTCTGACTTTAAAGAGATCCATTGACACACTGCCGCAACACCTTTGATATTACTTACTCCCCTTGTAACCTTTGATATTGTTTACTCCCCTTGTACACCTTTGATATTATTTACTCCCCTTGTACACATTTGGAAACATCTTGAACGGGATAAATTGCATTTTTATATTATGCTATAAATCACTGATGTTAATCTTATTCATTCGTTTTCATGAAGAAATGATTCCATAATTTTATTATCATTCTTCGTCGTTTCTCACATTCGTCGTACAAGTACCAATTAATTATATCAATGTGTGTGTAACAAATGTCCCTGTTTTAATATCAATACAGTTACAGCATTATATTAGGGTCAGGAGATATATGGAAAGATTTATTGATGTTTATACTTCAGCTTAAATCAATAATAGATCTGGTATTTCATTGAAGAGAAATGTCCTGGTGGGGTATAGGGGGAATGTCCTGGTGGGGTATAGGGGGAATGTCCTGGTGGGCTATATATAGGAAATTTCCTCATGGGCAGAGAGGAAATGTCCTTGTCGGATATTTAGGAAATGTCCTGGTGGGGTTTAGGGGGAATGTCCTTGTAGGCTTTAGAGCAGGGGTCGGGAAACTTTTTGTCTGAAAGAGCCTTAAACACCACACATTTTGTCTGAAAGAGCCTTAAACACCACACATTTTGTCTGAAAGAGCCTTAAACACCACACATTTTGTCTGAAAGAGCCTTAACACCACACATTTTATCTAAAAGAGCCTTAAACACCACATATTTTGAAAAATAAATCTGGGACAGCTAAACATTGTATTTAACCCCCCCCCCAAAAAAAAAAAAAAGTAAATGTGTGCATTTTGTTTAATTTCAACAGTAAAAGTACAATAATTTATAATTAATCTTATGAATTATTATTAAGAACATTGTCATGCTGTTTTTTATATGCAATTAATATGTAGATCCACTGAGTCTGAACAAACTTGTTTTTAATCTTTTAAATGAAAATTTGTCTGAGAGCCAGATGCAGCCTTCAATAGAGCCCCATCTGGCTCGCGAGCCATGGTTTCCCTACCCCTACTTTAGAGGAAATGTCCTGGTGGGATATATAGTTAATGTCCTGGTGGGATATAAAGGAAATGTCCTGGTGGGATATATTCCCAACAGGGCCAAGCAGTGCAGTGCTAATGACAGTAAAAATACAATTCAAATTATTCACATGGATTGTATTTCAAATGAAAATGTTTGAGCAATAATATTTCACAACTCACCATTCTTGTGACTGATGGTTGTTATGAAGACACCACCTAGACTCCATTGCTGTAACAGGTGGTTGTTAATGAGACACCATCAATCTGTTGTGGAGCATGGGACAAGCTTTTTTTTAAATGTTACTACGAGCACCGCCCGCGTATCACCTGACACAAACTTCCATCAGTGTGATGATATAATATGTCGATAACTCAGTTTGATATCAAGTATAGTTTGTGGTGGTAGCTTGGTGATAATACGTAAGGATATGAATAATAGTGGTGACTCTGAGGTACAGAATAGGACAGCAATAAGGATTTTTTTAAACTCAAGATACACAAATGAATTGTGGGATTTAATAAACTCTCTAAGCATTAACATAAGAAAATATTGCGGCCAATGCCTTCATCAGTACGAATAAACAGAAGTTAATAGTGGTTCCTTAGGGGTAATATTGAGGTAGTTGTATATTGGTAACTTGGAGGTAATATTGAGGTAGTTGTATAGTGGTAACTTGGAAGTAATATTGTGATAGTTGCATAGTGGTAACTTGGAAGTAATATTGAGGTAGTTGTATATTGGTAACTTGGAGGTAATATTGAGGTAGTTGTATAGTGGTAACTTGGAGGTAATATTGAGGAAGTTGTATAGTGGTAACTTGGAAGAAATATTGTGATAGTTGCATAGTGGTAACTTGGAGGTAATATTGAGGTAGTTGTATAGTGGTAACTTGGAGGTAATATTGAGGTAGTTGTATAGTGGTAACTTGGAGGTAGTTGTATTTTAATAAGTTTGAGGTAACATCTTTAACTTAAACGTCTCTGCGACATCAAAGGTCTTAATATTGTTGTTATTGTTGTTGTTTTGTGGCTATGCATGGGAGGTGGGGGCAAGACAGGACACACGAGGAGGACATGATGACGTAGGTCCTCAGGCCTGCTGTATAATTGCCCTGGGGCTTGTATTTTGCTCATTAGTAGGTGTGGCCGGATATTGGGATTCCCACCACTATCCGGAATCGGCAAATACTTATGGCAGATCCGCATAGGATCTGGATATCAAATGTAGTAAAGAATTATTAAATTAATATTAATAAGTTTATACACCAATACATAAAAAGTTTTAAAAAATCAAAAACATTAAATTATGAATAACTAGCAGACCCGTCGTCTGTTTCAAAAATCTCGGTAAACAATAAATTTAAAAACAATTTTGCCAGAAAACTTCGCGGAAGTTTGCAAACAAAAGTCCAAGTTTCATAGCGATAAATAAATTAATAATTTAAAAGCTTACAACAAAAAAACGATATTAAGGGCCCAACACCAAAAAGAGTGATAATTTAAATTTTTATTGTCATTTTAATGAAGCTATATTTCTCAATATCGTGTAAAACTGAATGGGAATACAATAATTAACGTTCAGTAAAAGGGACATTTGGGGCCCCCTGTTCCGAGGGAATGAAAATTAGGAGTTCAGTGCCCTTTAGTAATTTTATATATGATATACTAAGTTTGGTCAAAATCCAATTATTTCTTCAGTATCTAACGTTAATTTTTTTTTGTGTATCTAATATAGGGGAAAAACGACAAAAAGGGGACCTCGGGACCACTCGGTGCAAGTTGTCAATTTTAAAACCTGTTCTTTCAAATTCAGTTTCATCATGGATATATTCCTCAAGATCGTTTAAAATTGAATGGGGGAAAAACATCTGAAGCATATACGAAAAAAGACATTTGGGGCCGCCGGGAAAGAAGGAATGGACATTAGAAGTTCAGTGCCCTATAATATTTTAATATGGGCTTCCATGTTTTTGTATAAAAAGATTCGTTAAGAATAGTTAAGATCCCTTCATTTACTCAATTGCTAACCCATAAACTAATTTTTATATAGCTCATATAAGCAAAAAATGACATAAGGGCCTCAGGGCCCATTCAGTGCATAATATAAAGTTTAAAATAGACTACACCACCAGTGACAGACAATAGGCTACATCACCAGCGACAGACAATAGGCTACTCTTCCAGCGATAGACAGACAATAAGCTACACCACCAGCGACAGACAATAGGCTACACCACCAGCAACAGACAATAGACTACACCACCAGCGACAGACAATAGACTACACCACCAGTGACAGACAATAGACTACACAACCAGCGACAGACAATAGACTACACAACCAGCGACAGACAATAGACTACACCACCAGTGACAGACAATAGACTACACAACCAGCGACAGACAATAGACTACACAACCAGTGACAGACAGACAATAGGCTACACCACCAGCGACAGACAATAGGCCACAGAACCAGCAACAGGCAAATCTGATTTATCTGTCTATTAGTCTAATCGGCACCCAGGGCGGAGCACTCCCCAAAAGCCTGACATCCCATCAGAACTCGTCAGGTGAGCTCAATGACCTCGGTGTTTACCTGAGTGACCCCGCAGGTTAGGGCTGGAAGTATTGTGTTTACCTTAATGTCGTCATGAAAACAGTCACGGGATTTTGTGGAATAGATTTACACACGGGGGTGGAATACAGAACTGGCTCCCCTACCCCCAGCGATAGGTCAGCGGGTGAAGTCTCGCCGTTAGATCAGCAAACAGACTCCATATTCAGACTAGACGCGGAGCTAGACTCAGTAAATCTATCGAGCAACTCGTTATGTCTTCTTCAACATGTGCAGCCATCTACAATACTGAGACACTGAGTGCATTGTTCGTTTTACTGATAAATCTTTTCTGATTCTCTAGTTAAATGTGTGGCTCATTTTTATATAGCGCCTGTAGCAGTGGCGGATTTAGCTATAGGGCAGGGGGGGGCGGGTCGCCCCCCCCCCCCGCGCACCTGTTTGGTCTAAAATGGCGCCCCCCTTAAGACGCCTTTAATGATCAATAAAAAGGTGTAACTAGAGCAGAAAAAAGATTGTTAAACACGAAACTTTTAATCAATCACTAAACTGCAATACGACAATATTGGCTTGCTAAATATCGTATTTCAAAACTGCAATATCTGGTTTGGTCAGTCAGGAGCGTCGCTAAGTGGAAAAGAATAGAGAAGCATTGAAACGAATGTTAGGCGTGACATTGTTTTAGCAAAACAGAGGACACAGAGAACAATCTTGCTTTATTGATGGTAGTTGTAGAAATACTGAAAATTTTCGTTAAATGTTAAGTTTATTAGCCAACTATGATTCCACTTTAAACAGTCATCTAAAGTTTAAAAAGAAAAATGAAATTTATTTAAGTAATGATGTGCAAATTCATTTAATTCAATCATTTGCACCTGAATTATCAGCAGCAATTGATAATAAAGTTAAGTCTTCACATTTCTTTTCTTTAATTATTGATTCAACCATTAATATATCTAAAATTCATCAGATGTCACTTTACGTTCAGTTTTAAAATTAAGAAATGTTGAGGAAAGATTTATAGGCTTGTATACTTTGGTAAACAGAAATGCTGCAAACCTGCATTTGCTTAGAAGATTCTAACGGAACTACACATTACAAAAGCGAAACATTGACATCACAATCTGTGGAGGAAAGGCATACGATGGCGCATCTGTGATGTCTGGAATTAAGAGTGGACTTAAAACTTTCACCCAATGTTGTCCCCATGTTTTGAATTTGGTCACTATCGAAGCAATTTCTGTACACAGTAATGTACAGTTGTTTTTTTNGTAAAAACTCAGAAATGACTTTCTGATACAAGATGGTCAAGCCATAAGCATGCAGTCGATGCAGTTGTTGAATCATTCTCTGCTATTCTAGCCACTCTAGAAGATATAAATTCAGGGAAATCAACATAACATAGAGGAAGTGTCGGAAGTCAGAGCAGAAGCTTTGGGACTATCTGTTTTAATAACAAATATTCTTTTTTTTTTGTGATGCTATTTGTACAAAAGCTGGTTGATATTTTCGTGTTATCAAACCACTTGTAGCGCAAGAGTATTGACACTGGATATTGCAAAACGATTGATCGCTGTTGGAAGAAATAAGTTTGTTGAAAAGAGAAGCGATCAAGCTTTTTAAAATTCTGAAAGTAGATGTCTAATCATCTATTAACGAAAATTGTTCCAAAATAGATGTTAAAACAAAATTTAAAGAAACTCAAATTTGCAAAAAATAAAAGTATGGCAGGTGAACTTAGTAGAGATGAAAGGGCTGATGATACAACTACTAGTTTTAAATCTGAAACATACTTTACTATCTTGGGTATACTACTATAATAAATATATGATCGATTTAATGACTTTAGGGGCACAGCTATTTATTTCTATTGTATTGATCCATCAAAAATGTTGGAAGAAAATAAAGATTCTCTTTGAAGTTGATACAAAATTTACAAACATATTAACCCTGAAGAAGCAATCGTTGAATAGTATACCTTCAAAGATTTGTATGCATCACAATGCCCATCAAAACGTCCATCTTAACATCCATCACAACGTCCATCACTATCTACAACTAGTGAACTACAACTTAAAGACTTTCTACCATTCTTGTTTGAAAAATTAATGGCATCAGGACTCCCTAATTTGTCAATACTCTGTACAAATTTACTTGAATCTTCTTGGTAGCAATGATTGAAAATCATCAAAATTATTTGCACTCAAAAATGAAAAACGAACGTCTGTCTGGATTGGCATTAATTTCAAATGATCATGAGAACGCTGACTTTGAATCAACGATAAATCGTTTAGGTTCATGTAGAAAGGAATTCAAATAAGGCTCAGGGCTCTATACAAATTCGCATAAACTAAGTTTCTTTCTTAGATAAAAAATTACACTATTGAAATAAATATACGTCACTATTTTGAAAACATATCTGTTTATATTGTTTCTTCTGTTTGTCTTGATCGATGATTTGGAAAATTTACTAAATTAGTTGGCTCATAATTAGTATTTCTAGGGCTGCAGAAATTAATGATTAATTTCTCGAGTAATAATTAAAATTGTTTAAAGATTAAATTATTTTTAACGATTAATTGACACATCACTTACAAATAATTGGAAGTCAAAAAAAAGTATATATAAACAATTTTTAAAAATAGCGCCAGATAAATAATTAATTTCCTGAAGATGAAATGTACATTTTGGTTTTAAAATATTGACTGACGGGAATGTTCAAAATGTTGATAAAGTTTGCCTACTTATCAAACCAAATGAAAAGCGTATGAAGCTAATGGCAGTAATGGCGTTTGACTTAGAGACAGAAAGGACGACAGCTCTTTTGATGAATTACTGCGTTACAAAATGAAGATGAACGTTCTTGAATCCATTAATCCAGTACAATGGTGGAAAGTTAATGAACACCAATATCTGATAATGTCATTCCTTGCCAAGACCGTTTTGAGCATAGCAGTTACATCAGTTCCATGTCAATGATTGTTCAGTTCTGTTGGTTATATTGTCAATTAAACCCGCTCATCACTTGAACCAATTAATGTCAACACACTTTTGCGTAGTTGGTGAAAAGTTGATATATAAAGAAGACATTCCAGTGTTATTTAGATTTTTATCAGAACGTTAAATAAGTGTTCCTTATGACATCATAAATTAAAATTTTTGGCTTTAATCGAAATTAACGATTAATTAAGCGTTAATTTTTCAAAAGTTAACAATTAAATTTAAATTAATCGTTAACAGCCCTAGTATTTACCCAAAAATCTGTTTTTAGTAAAAAATTTCGGCGCCCCCTGAAATTCTCCTCGCCCCCCCCCCCACGCAGACAAAGCTAAATCCGCCACTGGCCTGTAGATAGCATGTAAATATTTCAACAAAGTAATGGAGTTGTAGTAGAAAAAGAAGAAGAAGCATTAGTAGTTGTAGTAGCAATAAAAATGATATAATAATAAATTTAGATTGTTTCCCATCCATTCACCACTTTTATTTTCCATGTTTTCACCTTAACCCTCGTGGTGGTACACCCGCACTCACATCTTCTAATTAGTCATCATCCAATTTACCTATTCTCTTCACACCTACAATTCTCTTATTACATTGAGTCATTTCCTTATTCTATTTCAATTCACCCCATTGAACAACGTCCCTCTCAACCACACCCAATTTAGCCACGCCCAATTTAACAACGCCCCATTCATCTTCACCCTATTAGCCACGCCTTATTTAACAACGCCCCATTCATCTTCACCCTATTAGCCACGCCTCATTCAACAACGCCCAGTTAAACCACGCCCCATTTAACAACGCCCCACTCAGCCATGTGCCATTTAACCACGCCCCATTCAACAACGCCCCGTTAAACCACGCCCCATTTAAATACGCCCCACACAGCCACGTGCCATTTAGCCACGCCCCATTCAGCAAAGCCTACCTTGTTTACAGAACCACATCACCAACCAGTCGATGAGGCAACAGTTGTAGCGGTACTGCAACCTCCGCCACCATGGCATCTTGCCATCATCCATCCCTTGATGGTGGTGATGGTGGTGATGGTGCTGGGTGCTGTTGTCCTCGTGATCAGACGCAGCCATATATGACGCGGCAAAGGCGCTCATCTTGTCCCAAGCTATTTAGTATCGTGATCAGTTATGTTAGGTATTCCACTCTCTAAAGACAATGACAATTTAAAGCACAGTAGAGTAATTCCGCATAGCCTATCAATAGTGAATCTTTATGAAATCATTGTGTAAACAACTCCACGGAAAGAACACTTAAAATATTTTCAAAACTAGATTCTAGCGGTATACCGGATTTCAGCTCCGGTTTCGGCCAAACTGGGATCTGGCCATTTTTACAAATACGGCTCCGGCAGAATTTCTCTGCATAAATCCGGCCTAATCCGGCTGGCCGGCTGAGCTATAATATATAATAGGGGTTGAAAGGCGTTTACGGCACCCAAGTAACTTATCCTTTTTTATATAAATACGAAATATTAAACTTCCTGAAATTTACATAAAGTACTTTATAATTATAAATCCTAAAACCCTTTTTATACATCTTTCCTTTTTCCAAAAATAACCTAAACCAATGACGTCATATAATTTTTTTACGGGGAGAAAAAAACAACACACGGTTTTTTAACTGCTATGGACTGTTGTACTATTTCAAAAATAATCTTTGATGTATAATTCTTTTGCACACCTCCTGATGCACACCTTGTAAGTAAATAAGCTCAAACAATGACGTCATAGCGTTACGGAGACAGCGAGTAAGCGACATGGGCTTTAATATTATATATATATATATATATATATANTACTCTGGAAAAAGTTTAATCAGTTAATCGATTAATTTGCATTAACTATATTTTATAACGCATACATAGATCTTAATAAGTTGCCATTGGTTATTTCGTGAAAACGGTGAAGTCAGCTCCCAAATTTTGTGAAGTAACACAGAAAATTCATTCTGCTATGCAAGAAGAAAAAAGTAAGAAAAACCCTTTGTTTACGTATGTAGGCCTATGTAAATAATAGTTATAATAGGAGAAGGAAGTATGTAAGTAACAAAAAAATATAAATTATTAGTGATTGGAAAAAATATTAGAAATATTTTCTTAATTTTAAATCCTGTTTAATCGATCACTTAATTTTAATCAATTAAAAATTTAACACTTGATCGATAAATTAATCGCTAATCTCCGCAGCCCTATTATATATATTGTCGGGAATTTAGGGCAGTCGACCTTATAGGCAGGTCTGACGGGTAACCTTTTTGGCGCCACGGGGTCTGGTGGGGGCCAGAGGTGCAAATGTGACGTCGGATGTTATCTGGCTTGAAGTCGCAATCAAGGCTTTGAAGACGAAAGCTGACCAGAAGGGCAAATAATCTAGCCCGGGTGTCAGGACGACAGACCGAGGTACTCGGCCGTTAAGTTAGATGAAAGGAGCCGACGAGGAAAAGGGGGGGGGGATTAATGACCATGACGGGTTACGTCAAACCACCCTACACCGTCTTATCTAGGGGAGGTACAAAACATGATTGACAGGACTTTCGGACAGTGGAAGTTGGGGGGAGGCGGAGTCTGACAGGTATTATTATTAGAAGGATGCTCGGACTCAGACTCGAGGGTACACACGGACAGGGACAGACGGAAATAGCGATAGGGACCGAGTGAGAGATGTGACCATAGTCAGAATAAAGATAGTAAAGTAACGATAAACATACTTTAGGTGTGCATTCTGACTTGGAGTTCAGTGTTTAAAGAATAATTAACGAAGTGTGTGAAGATAAGAGAGTTAGAGTGAAAGAGTTAGAGTGAAAGAGTTAGAGTGAAAGAGTTAGAGTGAAAGAGTTAGAGTGAAAGAGTTAGAGTGAAAGAGTTAGAGTGAATGAGTTAGAAACAATTGACCTAAGAACAACCGAGGAACTTCACAATATAATGGTTCTGACTTCGGAAAATCCCGAATCCCACCATTTTTATAAATCCGGCTCCTGCTCTAGCCGGATCTCAAAATTTTGACTCCATAACATCTCTTCTAGATACAAGTAAATGCTGGCATTTATGAACCTAATTATCAGAAGAATTAATTTGATTGGCCAATGGTCGAGCGGATGATTCAATTGATCTCTCAGTTAAATCTATCTTTTTATCTTTAAAAAAAAAAAAATTAATTTTTAATTGGATAACAGCGGTACATTGTTTTACACACAAGATATTTTTTAAAATGTAATCAAACATTTCAACTGAGGAATGTCAGTCGTATCTAGATCAGAACCTCATATCAGTTTGTTGCCATCGATAGGGACAAAATAGTTGACGTTTTCTAATGAGAATTTTCCTGACGATGTTCAAACATTGGTTTTAAATGTAGACACAGTTGTATGTAGGCAGTACATCGTACGGTAAATACACTAACTTAAGGACACACTTGTAGGTAGCCAGTACACTGTCTTGTACACAAACCTAAAGTCACAGCTAGTTGTATGAGGTCAGTACATGGTCTGGTCACTAGGCCTGTCAACGGGTACCCGGAATCCGGGTACCCGTTGCCATGTGATTACCCGGCTAGTAAAAATCCGTTCGGGTACCCGTGAAAATGTAACTTCAATGTCTATATTAACGGAGGCCAGACTTTGGCTCCCATTCGGCATTTTTTTTTTAACATTGTGTTTCGCGAAATAATTTATCAAATGAAAATGTTTGTTTGAAATAATTGCTTTGAATTACATCTAAGGAGAAATATCTGTCAACGGGAAATGTATTTTGATAGATCTACATCTTTTTCTCTCAACGTGAAACAGAAATCGCAAACACAAAAAGGTTTCGGCGTTTTAAAGGAATCATATAAGGAAAACAAAAGTCCTGTGCCAAAACTAATGATGTTAGAGATAAAAGCGGCTGTTTGTTAGTAAAAAAAAAAATCCTTTCTTTCACAGTAACTTCGCTTTGAAATACGCCGATTGATACTAGCTAATGTTGTTAATCTACCCCCCCTCTCCTCCCTTCATTCATATAACCCACACCCCTTGCATTCGCTTGTGTTTCTTGTGTTCATTAACACGCGTTGACCTAGAAAAACTGATGTTCAAGGTTGTCAGTATTTCAAGTTAATAAATTAATTAGTTAATAACAATTTCAAATTGCACACAAAACTCAGCACACTGTGTTGTACACAAACATAAAGTCACAGCTAGTTGTATGTATTCGGTATTGATCTCACACAAAAAATAAAACGGCACATCAAAGGGAGGCCACGCTCACAACAGATGGTTCATGCGTAGCGGTGATTATTACAAGGGCCACATGTCACCACAGCGGTTAAAGGCCAATTATTTAAATGGCAACATTAGCCATTTTGAAATTAAACACAATCTAATACCGAAAACCTTGTGTGGGCCTAGGAGAGTTTGTATGGCTGACAGAAGTTAGGTTTAGCTTTAGTTATTGCAAGTGATAAATTTTATTTTTTTAACTTTAGCTACTACGCGTGACGAAAATTTAGACTTAAGTTTACTTATCTTCTTTACGAATATTAGGTCAAATTATTTATTTCATTCAACTGATGACAAGTATTAAAACAAAATATATATAGTTATAGATATGCAATATTTATATTCATAATACTTTATGGATTTTTTTAAAAAATATGCTGATGTATTAAAATTAATAATCATATTATTGTAAAGTAAATGTCATATTTTTTAAGGAGTCAACACAACCAATTTTTTATAGCGACGAAACATTGAGGGACTGGGAAGGGGGGTATATACGATCGATAATTATGTATACCTTGCTGATAGATGTATATCTCTCTAACTAATGTATACCTTGCTAGTTGATGTATATCTCTCTGACTAAAGTATACCTTGGTAATTGATTTATATCTCTGACTAATGTATACCTTGGAAATAGATGTTTATCTCTCTGACTCCTGGCTGGAATACAGCGCTATATAAATTATCATTTTATTATTATTATTATTATTATCATTTTATTATTATTATTATTATTATCATCATCATTTTTTATTATTATTATTATTATTATTATACCTTGCTAAAACATGTTCCGACTTTTCCATTACACTCTGTCCAAACCGTACAGACAACCTCGCGGAGCATAGATAACCTAATAAGACGTTGTATCATAGATAACCTAATAAGACCTTGTATCATAGATAACCTAATAAGACGTTGTATCATAGATAACCTAATAAGACGTTGTATCATAGATAACCTAATAAGACGTTGTATCATAGATAACCTAATAAGACGTTGTATCACACAATTTTCTCTTTGTACGTTATTGCTATGGGGCCCTATAAGTTTTGATCAAATTAGTTATTATAACAAGTTCGTTATTTCCTTATTTAGAGCTGCTCGGCCACGCGAGGAAATGAAACCAAACTAACGGGGACCCAGGAGCGGCGTTTGAGGGTGGCAACTGGGGCGACTGCCCCAGGCCCCGCGCTTAGGTAGGCCCCGTGTTTCGGTCCTGAACATGTCTCGTCCTGTTTAATAGCCTATACATGTAGAACCAAAGAGTGGATGGTAGAACGTATGCTGGAAACGATTGTAAAGAAACGAAAGAGGCACTCTTGTAATCCTTTTTGAAGGTCAAATTCCGTAGCTTAGCTCTAGACGTATTTGAAAGCATTACAACGTTAGCGGAAAATAGGTCAGATGTATCATTCAGCCAATCCCATTTATTTGTGTACACGTCATTCACAATAGATTTACAAAAATAGTTATTTTTAGAAAACTGTGTCATCGGAATGGCAGTGTCTCGGTGGTGGTGCGATCGGAAACATTAATTAGCGTCATCAAAGTGATTTCTCTGTACGATATCAACATGAGTGGAAGAGATCGCGATAGATTTCGCAAATATGACTCATTATTTTGCAATATGTCTGGCAGTAAAATGCATTTTAAATCACGTCGTAACTGGCACGTCATTTTTCGATAAGAATAAACCGTTGTTTATAGACCAGAGAAAATAATGAACTTGGAATAATTTAATAAAAAGGTGACCCGCGGTATTAAATTACACAATAATCAAGATATTTCATATTTTTAAATACCATAGCATACTGGTGCTTACCGATCTTTACTAGTACTCTTGCCCCGCGGGGTCATTGCTGGCACTAGGCCCCGCGCTTACCTAACGCCGCCTCTGCGGGGACCGATGATAGTCGCGCGAGACTGAAAGATGCCGCAGAATATTTCCTTGGACTGGACTCTGATGTAGACATGCTGGCATTGTTCACATACATCAGACATTATATATCATGGAGGTATGTACTTGTTCCTGGGCGTTGTGGTGGAAGAGTGGCAGTGGAAGAGTGGCAGTGGAAGAGTGGCAGTGGAAGAGTGGCAGTGGAAGAGTGGGAGTGGAAGAGTGGGAGTTGAAGAGTGGCAGTGGAACAGTAGATGATCAAGAAATGACTAATGAATATTATCATTAAAAATATTGGATGTAATTTCATTTAATTGCTAGATTCATTGAATCAATTGAAATAATGATAGACGAAGTCAATAGTGCACTCGCCTCGCAAGCTGAGGTACGTGGGTTATAGCCCACTTTATGCCAAAATTAAAATATTACTCATGAACATTTGGTGTGGATCTAATGTCATGGACTTTTGGTGTGGATCTAATGTCATGGACTTTTGGTGTGGATCTAATGTCATGGATATTTGGTGTGGATCTAATGTCATGGATATTTGGTGTGGATCTAATGTCATGGATATTTGGCGTGGATCTAATGTCATGGACTTTTGGTGTGGATCTAATGTCATGGATTTTTGGTGTGGATCTAATGTCATGGACTTTTGGTGTGGATCTAATGTCATGGACTTCTAGCGTGGATCTAATGTTAATTGAAAGGGGTGTTGTAAAGTTTTTAAGCTACGAGTTAGAATAGATTACATATTTGCTAGGCCGTGTTATAGAATAGATTACAAATTTGCTCAGTCATAGGATAGAGTAGACAAGAAGACAATATTCTAAAAGACAGTACAGACGAGCAACTGGTAGCCATACGACGAATCATACGACGCTAAGTATCTTGATAAAATAAAAGAGACGTAGCTAAATCGTATGCTAGAATAAAGGAGACGTAGCTAAGTCTCTTGATAGAATGAAAGAGACGTAGCTAAGCCATTTACAAGATCCGACCCAGTTTTCGGCTAAAATAAAACAGATGAGACGTCACGTGACCATCTGTATATTTAGGAGAAGATAAATGTAAATAAGATTACCTGTAACTAATTTGAGGTGTAAATAAAGAACGGTAGCAGGGTTCACAAGACCAATGAACGACTGCAGGGTTCACAAGACCAATGAACGACTGCAGGGTTCACAAGACCAATGAACGACTGCAGGGTTCACAAGACCAATGAACGGCTGCAGGGCTCACAAGACCAATGAACGACTGGAGGGGTCACCAGACCAAAGAACGGCTGCAGGGTTCACAAGACCAATGAACGGCTGCAGGGGTCACCAGACCAATGAACGGCTGCAGGTTTCACCAGACCAATGAACGGCTGCAGGGTTCACGAGACCAATGAACGGCTGCAGGGTTCACCAGACCAATGAACGGCTGCAGGGTTCACCAGACCAAAGAACGGCTGCAGGGTTCACCAGACCAATGAACGGCTGCAGGGGTCACCAGATCAATGAACGGCTGCAAGGGTCCCCAGACCAATGAACGGCTGCAGGGTTCACCAGACCAATGAACGGCTGCAAGGGTCCCCAGACCAATGAACGGCTGCAAGGGTCCCCAGACCAACTGTTTGGTCGTAATGTCAATGGACATAGATTTTTATGTTTGCTTACAGACGCCGGGACTTTGTTCATTTCGACATAAGGTGAGATATCTGAAAGGTTGACATTTAGAAGCAATGTTTAAAAAGCTTTTGATTTGTGAACATGTGAAGACTTTATGACTTTAGGAATGCGTATGTACTTACGTTATATGTGAAGACTTGATATCTTTAGGAATGTGTATGTAAGGTAAGTTGTAAGTGAAGACTTTATGTCTTTAGGAATGTGTATGTAAGGTATGTTGTATGTGAAGAATTTATGTCTTTATGAATGTGTATGTAAGGTAAGTTGTATGTGAAGACTTTATGCCTTTATGAATATGTATGTAAAGTAAGTTGTATGTGAAGACAGTATGTCTTAGGAATGTGTATGTAAGGGAAGTTGTATTTGTATGTAAACACTATATGTTTAGGAATGTGTATGTAAGGTAAGTTGTATGTAAACATTATGTGTTTAGGAATGTGTATGTAAGGTAATTTGAATGTGAAGACATTATGTCTTTAGGAATGTGAATGTAAGGTAAGTTGTATGTGAAGACTTTATGTCTTAAGGAAAGTTTGTGTAAGGTAAGTTGTAATATGGCGCAGATCTAAAAAAATGGACAATGTTTTCATCGACATAGATCATAATAATACTTCAGCCATGACTCGTCCTGCATGAAAATAAATATTTTCTCTTCTACAGTACGTATTAATTTTATTGATTTTTAAAAGAAAATAAATATCTACTAATAACTTCTGAGGATTTAGGGGGAGAAAGTGGGGTTTATGTCCTGTTGTGGTCTACATTGGAATAGGTTAGATTTTGTTCCATATATTAATATTAAATTACGTTAGATTTTTTTCAATTTCGGATTTTTGTTTTTCAATATTGGAATGGGTTAGATTTTTTTTTACACCGGAAGCTCTTTGTTGTTTTTAAAATCCTTTATATTAATTTGTGGTGTCTGTTTGAGCCCTTGATCAAAATGATGTATCAAAATTTCTGATCGATCTAATGTACTGTAATCGAATTATTGAATTTTAAAAATATTTTATTTATCTTTTTATATCTTGTTAATTTTTTGAGATAGAGTGTCATGGTGTGTATTCTGTACAACAACCTTTCCTGTCGCGCAATAAGGTGCGCATTAAATTGACATTACTTTTTAAAAATATATTCACGATCGGTGCGCATTTAAACACGTTTCACGAGACATGACTAGAATTTTGTATTTTCGGATTATTTTGCCCTGTGTATTTTAATGAGCATCCTCATAGTTCGTAGATCTATATAAAGGATTTATAGTCAAAAACTTTTTTTTTCGTTTTTTTTTTTTTTATGTTTCTACATTAGAAAAGATTAGATTTAATTGAGACATGGCATAAAAATTCCGGAAAGTGCTGCGTATAGCAAAGGAAATCTACATCACAGCCTATGTGGTGAGTTGGCCCCGCTTTTGATTGGTTGATCAAAAAGAAGATACATATAGATACACAAGAACAACGGCGCTAGTGTGACGGCAACTGACGTGTCAATGACGTCATGCTAGCTTGGTGCGGTGAATAAAATCCGTCAAACTTTGAGATGAAAACACACTTTTGGAAGGATTTTTTTGATTGTGGCCTAAACCTTTTTTTTTTTCACAACCATTTTTTATGTAGACTTGTAAGGGCGGACAAAGTGCGTGTGTGTATGGGGGTTCTTATTTTATGTATGTTTCTATTGACACTTAGATAAACCTACACCACAATATCCAACAATAGCACTTGAATGATTATGAAATAACACATTAAGATCACTTTTTTGGCGTCTGCTAATGTTAGATATTTACAAATGGTTCCTCCCCTTACATTAATCACACATTCCTAGCGAAGCACGTGACCGGAGTAATCCATTGACCTGTGGCCAGAACTCTAAGGAACACTCCCCCACGGCAGAGCGGCTAATTTCACCGATGTGTTTAAACAATGACTGCTCCCTAGTCTACATCCGAGACGTCTATCGACACGAGCGTGGTAGCGATCACCGAGCACAGATGGCGAGGGCCCTTTCATCTACTGGGAAATGGGGCTAATTTTAGACGTACTGACGTAATATGCCCCACTACAGAACTCAAGGCGTGCATTGTCTAGTTCATAGGTGAGGTTTCGAACCTCGCACTGGCCACGCGATCAACAAGACTCAGTATACGTCCCAATGTGAAAGGGTGGACAAGACATTACATCATCACGAAATGTGTGCCGACAACTCCGAATTTGTGACGAGTGTTCTCCCCATGGTAATATTTAAATCTTGACATAAGAACTCTGACCCTAGTTTCCGTTAGACACAGAACTCAGGACCAGGAAATGAAATAAACATCTCAACAGATGACGTCATCAATGGTGGATTCCGGCAGTTTCATTTGTTTCATGTGTACTTTATTTTTAACTACAACAACAGAAAAATGTGTGTGGAAATATTTTTTACAAGCTTGTATTATTTGCCCTGTCCGCACTTGAGTATTTGCCTATATAAATCTTGTAGACATTGTTTCATCATCTTCCAGAGGTCCGACTGATCTAAATCCTTTAATATAGGAAACACAAGAGCATAAGAGATATGAATAGATTTCAATGGCGTGGAAAAAATGTGCGGTTGCGTCACTTGTGGGTAGGGGCTACCGCCCTTTGGGGAAGTATAAAAATGCTTTACTTGAAATCGAAAGTTTATTGACTTATTGCATTGAAAGCACATTGGCAGTTGATGCCATGGTAGGCCGCGTTATGTCACAGTCAGAATCACGTGAATTTTAGGTTAAAAAGTTTACGCACCGTATACACTCCTGTTACAGAACAGTACAGCACCGGTGTGGTCTTCGTTAGAACGTATTAAGGGACTATGCATTGCACTTATGGGACAGTCCAATAAAGTCATGTCAAATGATAATGCAAACATCATCATGATTTATTTCTTCTTTCAACACCTTTTAATATAAGAGTGTTTTAATGCTTTAATGTTTTGTTGGCTTGAAATCAATTTTATTGTTGAATTTCATACGGTTCATTGGCACATTAACAAATTATTCCATCGAATCTTTCTCTTTCACGAAATGTCATTAACTGACGAAAAGACGGTGGTAATGTTCCCTTTAGGCTGTGCTGCTGCGCTGATATCTGATCGACGCCGCGCAACTATTTAGAATGACCGCGCAGCAAATTTTGGAAAATATTATTTAAAAAAAAAGGATGCCGTGTTGCTTTGCACCCGAGGTGTTTTTTTTCTTTTACTTTCCCAACGGACCAACGAACGGCTGTAGTTATAATGTTATGTTATTATGTTATGTTATGATGTTATGTTGTAATGTTATGTTGTAATGTTATGTTATAATGTTATGTTATAATGTTATGTTGTAATGTTATGTTATAATGTTATGTTATAATGTTATGTTATAATGTTATGTTATAATGTTATGTTATAATGTTATGTTATAATGTTATATTATAATGTTATGTTATAATTTTATAGTGTTATGTTATAATTTTATAGTGTTATGTTATAATGTTATGTAAAAATGTTATAATGTTATGTTATAATGTTATGTTATAATGTTATAGTGTTGTGTTATAATGTTATGTTATATTGTTATGTTATAATGTTTATAATGTTATGTTGTAATGTTATAGTGTTGTGTTATAATGAGACCAGTTGGTGCAGTAAGATACCAGAATGTTTTCATCAAAATATCGGCTATGTTACGTCATCGGAGCAACATTTGCTGCTAAAAAAAAAGCCATTTAAATTGAATTGAATTTCGACTCTTTCAACCGATTCAAACCAATCAACAATGACGTGGTATGAAAGTTATATCAAGAAATTTTTTTGTTTTTCAACGATCTGTATGCCATGAGGTAGTAACACAAAATGATTGTAGGAAATGAGCTGAGACTTCAACAAAGACACATGAGCCACAAGTGTCTTGTCCGGACAGAATGGGACTGCATGAAGCTTTTTAATAAAAAACAAATTACACAAACTATTTGTGTAAGAAGACAATAAATTGAAGCTTTATTAATGAACTAATACTAATAAGCTATTATTAGTATTAGTTCATAATAAAGCTGTAATGTATTGTCTTCTTACACAAATAGTTTGTGTCATTTGTTTGTTGTTTTTTCTTGTCCGGACGCATGCCACTCAGTCGGGATGCGTCTGTGCCTTATATTGTGACCCCAGACAGCAGACACCAGACAACAGACACCAGACGAGTGACGACAGACACCAGACAACACACACCAGACGCGTGACCGCAGACACCAGACAGCAGACACCAGACGCGTGACGACAGACACCAGACAACAGACAAAAGACAACAGACAACAGACATCAGACACCAGACAACAGACAATAATCAAATCAATGATTTTCTTGATAATGAAAATTGGCTAACATTGCATATGACATAAATTCACTCGATGAAATAACATTACCTGACACCTGACACATGACATTCATTTGATACCTGACAGATGACCCCGGACACGTGACACCTGACGGATGACCCCTGACACGTGACACCTGACAGATGACCCCGGACACGTGACACCTGACAGATGAACCCTGACACGTGACATTTGACCTGACCCATGAACTGACTGAGTACAAACGACGACTAGATAGCTCGAAGGATGTGGATAAGGATATTGATATTGTTTCCAGCTGGCCTATAAGAGCCCAGGTTAACTGGCCCAGGTATCGAGCCACAGAGGTCAATCATACCTGCTGGAAACATCAAGGTGTCGATATTTATAACAGTGAAACAGCACGTGCGTCTCGTGATGACGTGTACCATATCTAACAAGTCAGACTTTGAACAGGACACTCACCCCATGGAACAATTCAGACATGGAACAGGACACTCACCATATCTAACAAGTCAGACTTTTGAACAGGACACTCACCTTATAGAACAAGTCAGACTTGGAACAGGACACTCACCTTATAGAACAAGTCAGATTTGGAACAGGACACCCACCTTATAGAACAAGTCAGACTTGGAACAGGACACTCACCTTTTAGAACAAGTCAGACTTGGAACAGGACACTCCCCCCATAGAACAAGTCAGACTTGGAACAGGACACCCACCTTATAGAACAAGTCAGACTTGGAACAGGACACTCACCCCATAGAACAAGTCAGACTTGAAACAGGACACTCACCCCATAGAACAAGTCAGACTTTGAACAGGACTATCCCCCCATGGAGCAACTCTTAACACAAACTTCAAGTTTTGGATACAAAAACTTTTTTTTGTCTTTGATCTACTCTGGAACTTCTTAAATGTTCCTCTTGCACGACGAGATCATGGGTTTGAATCTCCGTGAAGGCAGGGATTTTTCCCTTGACCAATGGCATCCATGAGTCCAACAATCTCTGTGAAGGCAGGGATTTTTCCCTTGACCAATGGCATCCATGAGTCCAACAATCTCTGTGAAGGCAGGGATTTTTCCCTAGACCAATGGCATCCATGAGTCCAACAATCTCTGTGAAGGCAGGGATTTTTCACTAGACCAATGGCATCCATGAGTCCAACAATCTCTGTGAAGGCAGGGATTTTTCCCTAGACCAATGGCATCCCTGAGTCCACCAATTTCAGTGAAGGCAGGGATTTTTTCCCTGGACCAATGGCATCCATGAGTCAAGCAATCTCTGTGAAGGCAGGGATTTTTCCCTTGACCAATGGCATCCCTGAGTCCACCAATGTCCGTGAAGGCAGGGATTTTCCCTTGACCAATGGCATCCCTGAGTCCACCCAGCTACGAATGGGTAGATAACGCTAGTTAGGAAAACAGTGGCGGATGTTTAATGCGTAGAACCCTCACAGGTGTGGTCTGTGAACGCTGCGTCCTTTGTCAACAGACCGGCATGGTCTGGAGACGCAAGAATCTTCTGTATAGAAGTAGCGTCTTTATAGATAAGACAAGTGACATGAAAAAGTTATCAAAATCTAATATCTCACATATTTTAAAAATTTGATTTAATGACATTAGACATTTCTCTATGGTTTTGATTTTACAATAAATGTCTTTGTTTTAAATTTGTTGCAAAATACACAGGGAGACTCCTAATTCAGACAGCAAGGACGGGGTGAGAGAGTTGATTCGTTGGTCAATTATCATGGAGACACACAACTTGAGACACATTTGAAATGGCAATATACAGAGCAGTGGCGTAACTAGGGGTGCGTTGGGGGCCGCCGCCCCTGGTGACACCATCGGGGGGGGGGATGATACCAAAATCTAAAAAGTTACTGAACGCAATTTTATGTCAAAAATGTCAATTTTTTCATTTAGGAAAAAACCGAACTACAATGAAATAAAATTAAACGCGAGAACTTTAAGACGGAATGGGAGGGGTGTGTAACGCACCACGGGACACCATCACAAGGGGTGGCACCATCACAAGGGGTGACACCATCACAAGGGGTGGCACCATCACAAGGGGTGGCACCATCACAAGGGGTGACACCAGCACAAGGGGTGGCACCATCACAAGGGGTGATACCATCACAAGGGGTGACACCATCACAAGGGGTGACACCAAAATGTAAAATTCTGCATGGTTCCCGTATTTGGCACTGAAAGACTCAGAGGAGGTCTATGCATTAAGTCGTGAAGAGGTGACATCGTGAGCAGTGGCGTAGCAAGAGCATTTGCCGCCCGGGGCGGTCACTAATATGCCGCCCTTTTAGGGGCCGCCAATAAATGACGTCACGCACCGGGGGTGAGAGGGGAGTCAAATATTTGACGTCATTCAAAACGCGCAACGTTAAATACAAGTTGCACTTAAATATATGATTACCGACACCATTTAATGACGTATTACGTGGCTTCACGGGTGTTACAATATTAGAGTGCATCCTTACACTAAAAACATATTTCAATTACCAAAAAAATTACTTGAAACCTGCTCATTTTCAAATAGAAAATACGGCTTTTACTTTTATGGTGAAGAGGGAATCTTTGGGACGTCACATTGAGGAAGGGATCTAAGTTTTCGTTTCGTGACGACGTGTGACGAGTGGGCGGGGGGGGGGGGGGAATCAGCGGAAATCGCGTGACGTCATTTATGTCATTCGTATGATGTTTTTTTAAAAAATAAATTAATAAACAGGAATAAATAAATGTAATTGAAACGAAGTACATTGTAAAAGACTGGAAAAATTGTTACCATCTCATGCTCTATTTATGCAAGCAGTAATAAAAGAGGCCGCATAAGATGATATACCTTTAAATACACATTTATAAAAATACAAGATATTTTTTTTGAAGGCCAAAAGAAAGAAATTGGGGTCGCAGGTCCCGCCACCTTTCAAATGAGACAAAACATATTCCAAATTTATACCCCAAAAACATTCGACATTGTTTACATCAGTATGTAAACATATTTTTATTGTTAATTTATACACTTACTTACTTACCTAACTTTTATAGTAGAAAAATCGTGTATTATGTTATCAAAATTTAAATTATTTGTATTACCTTGTTCTATGGACAATATTGCAAGATTTTTTAGTCTTAAATCATTTATTGTGGAACGAATTTTTTTTTTCATCTTTAGTTTAAAGAAGCTTCTTTCACAACTAGATACACTAATAGAAATTGATTTTTTAAATTCTTAGCAAAATTATAATGTTGGGTAAAGAATTTGCAATCTATACTGTTGAATATATTTTATTAGATCAATGGGGCATTTCCCCCCGTTTTTCTAACCTAATGCCTCCTCTTGTAGTGTAGGTACAGCCAGGGCTGGTCTTATGCTGCTGCAACTTATGCGGTCGCAGTGGGCCCCGCACTTTCATAGGTACCATCTATCTTAATTTGTACTTATTATCCTTATTATTACGTCATCCCTACCCAAACTGGACCCCCCCCCCCCGCAATCCTTTTCGCAATCTAAGCTGCATAGGGCTCGCAATATCTAAGACCGGCCCTGTGTACTGCCATAAAAACCTGGATCCTGTCTCTTTCAATATCGAAATGTTCTTTATCAACGTAAATAAAAAAAATATTTGAAGTTCAAATTCTTCATTTAGTAGGCTACATGGTATTATACACGAATATTTTCTTGCATGACATGTAACTCATCAGCGCGTTACTTTATTTTCTTTTATTATTACATTTATGCATAAAAGCATTTCTCGTTGTACTTCTTGTTTTAAAGATAGAACAACGTCTTCTGAATTTTCCCCACTCAACTCATATTATTTCTAATTCTAACTCGGCGTTTAGGTGATATCTCCAACTCTCTATAACATCGTTCCGTATAAGCACATATCATATATGTTTGTTCCATGAAATGGATTTGTATTAATTGAAAGAAGACAGGTTCACATAATTTGAGATACCATAGAGTATAAAAAGATTGCATTGAACTGAGTAAAATTCCAGCATCTGATCTCGTTTCACTAGTTATTGCGGATTGTAATGCTTGCAAGTCGCTTAAAATTTTTAATTATGTGTTATTCGAAATTATTTATTTTATTGTGGTGTTTATTTTTAATGAATAACCGTAAATTAATGAAAAACACAAGCTATATGTGCTACTTTAATGCAATAAAAATATAAAAATACATTTAATATTTAATAAGTTAACTTAAAATAAATTTATGAAAACTGAAAAAGAAATATAAATTACTACTTGCAAGTTAAACACAATATTTAAACAACCATGTCATGTAGGTACTTGTTACCGTATCATTCTGCGCATGTCGATATTCCACGTAAAAACTGTCGTGACGATATTAATAGTACATATTTTCGGACCAGCGATGATGTGTGGTTATTTTTTTTTCCTTTTTCTTACAAAAGCGCCATCTGTGACGTATACCGCTTAATTTTCCAAACAAATCGTTACCTTTTTATAGCGATTTTAAATTTTTGAACGGTTTTGCGTTAGTTATAACAACTACTTTATAATCAAACAAATATTGAATGAATCCGTTAATTAAGATTCAAAATTAAGATTTTTTTTTCACCTTGGTTTTCTCCCTTCAAAAGAAATAGGGCGGTTTTAGGAAATGGCTTTACTTTTTAAATGCCCAAAAAGCCGCCCTCTGAGTGAGTGCCGCCCGAGGCGGACCGCCCCCACCACCCCCGCCACCTAACTACGCCACTGACCACGCGCTACCGCCCCGGTTGACATTAACCCTAGAGACGCCACTAATACAGAGACAGAGAAACATTATCTTTATCTTTCTCACCCAGGAGCGGCGTTTGAGGGTGGCAACTGGGGCGACTGCCCCAGGCCCCGCGCTTAGGTAGGCCCCGCGTTTCGGTCCTGAACATGTCTCGTCCTGGTTAATAGCCTATACATGTAGAACCAAAGATCAACCATGTCTCAAGAGAGGCTTTGCGGTCTGGCAATTCTATCAATCGAAAAAGACGTTGCCACAAATTTGGACTACAAACATCTGATCAACGAATTCTCCGCCAGGAAGGCAAGAAAAGTGAACTTTCGTCTGTGAGTGGTAAGTGGTTTACAAACTGTACATAAGAAGAAACCACGGAACTTGACATCTATTAGTGGAAAACAGTCATAAAACATGCATGTCTGTCAAATGTTAATTACCGCATGGCTAATAATACGTGATTCCCTATTGTAATAAATTAGGGTCAAGGTATCCTGCATGTCGACATCCACAGTTCACTTTCAATTAGCAAAACGCATTATTTTGCAATATATCTGCCAATAAATTGCATTTTAAATCACGTCGTAACCGGCACGTCATTTTTCGATAAGAATAAACCGTTGTTTATAGACTAGAGAAAATAATGAACTTGTAATAATTTAATAAAAAGGTGACACGCGGTATTAAAATTACACATTAATCAAGATATTTCATATTTTTAAATACCATAATAGCATACTGGTGCTTAGCGATCTTTACTAGTATTCTGGCCCCGCGGGGTCATTGCTGGCACTTGGCCCCGCGCTTACCTAACGCCGCCACTGTTCTCAACTCTATGCTACCCTCAGAAAAGCTGACAGATTTTTCCCATTTAGCTCACGAAGAGAATACAGGACATGAAGACTGCACATTATTTCATTACAACTTTAAAGTCATCCATTTTTAAAGGAGAACTGGATGAACCCATTGGGTCCAGAAAACGCGATCTCTCTCTCTCTCTCTCTCTCTCTTTCTCGTTTCCTCTCTCTCTCCCTTCTTTCTCTCTCCCCCCTCTCTCTCTCTCTCTCTCTCTCTGTCTCTTAGTATAACCCTCTCTCTCTCTCTTACTAAAGACCAACAATTCCAGTCCCGGCCAGTATCGTGATTCGAGGGTACATAACTCTACTATAAATACCATGTTTGAAGTCATGATCTTGCCAATTAGCTCCCTTCTGAAGTTTAAAGACGACCGAGTTGCGTTTCCTGTTGGTTCAAGGTCATGTCTGATGTTTCTCATTTGAACAGCTGTTGGCTCATTGATTACCTTGCCCACCTCACCTTTGCACGCACTATTAGTTACCTGGTTCATTCTAACTTTATAACCATACAGTTTCATTATTAGATACCTGGTTCATTCTACCTTTATAACCATACAGTTCCTCTGTTAGTTACCTGGTTCATTCTACCTTTATAACCATACAGTTCCTCTGTTAGTTACCTGGTTCATTCTACCTTTATAACCATACAGTTCCTCTGTTAGTTACCTGGTTCATTCTACTATTATAACCATACAGTTCCTCTGTTAGTTACCTGGTTCATTCTACTATTATAACCATGCAGTTCCACTATTAATTACCTGGTTCATTCTACTATTATAACCATGCAGTTCCACTATTAGTTACCTGGTTCATTCTAGCTGTATAACCACACAGTTCAACTATTAGTTCCCTGGTTCATTCTACCTTTATAACCGCACAGTTACATCATAAGTTGCCTGGTTCACCACACCTTTATAAGCAGACAGTTCCACCATTTTTTACCTGGTAAACTTCACCTGTATAAACTTCACCTGTATAAACTTCACCTGTATAAACTTCAAATGTATAAACTTCACATGTATAAACTTCACATGTATAAACTTCACATGTATAAACTTCACCTGTATAAACTTCAAATGTATAAACTTCACATGTATAAACTTCAACTGTATAAACTTCACCTGTATAAACTTCACATGTATAAACTTCACATGTATAAACTTCACATGTATAAACTTCCCCTGTATAAACTTCACAGGTATAAACTTCACATGTATAAACTTCACATGTATAAACTTCACATGTATAAACTTCACATGTATAAACTTCACATGTATAAACTTCCCCTGTATAAACTTCACATGTATAAACTTCCCCTGTATAAACTTCAGAGGTATAAACTTCACATGTATAAACTTCACATGTATAAACTTCCCCTGTATAAACTTCACATGTATAAACTTCCCCTGTATAAACTTCACCTGTATAAACTTCCCCTGTATAAACTTCACATGTATAAACTTCCCCTGTATAAACTTCACATGTATAAACTTCACATGTATAAACTTCCCCTGTATAAACTTCCCCTGTATAAACTTCCCCTGTATAAACTTCACATGTATAAACTTCCCTTGTATAAACTTCACATGTATAAACTTCCCCTGTATAAACTTCACATGTATAAACTTCACATGTATAAACTTCCCCTGTATAAACTTCACCGTTACAACACCTGTTACCTGGTCAACTCTTCCATGTTTATTATTATCACTTCATGTGTCACCAGTCGGAGAAATCAAAAGTTGCATACATTGAAATGATACAACATTGTTGTATATTTATGAGAAGACAAGTTAATACAACAAATTGATTATGAACTTTGGGACAAAGTCAGGGATTAATAGGTTTGACTCTTGGTGTACAATTATTTATTTGGGAAAGGTCACCCTAAGTCAAGAATGTGAGGATTGGTGAACAGTAAATATAAACAGTGGGTGTGTGATATAAACAGTGGGTGTGTGATATAAACAGTGGGTGTGTGATATAAACAGTGGGTGTGTGATATAAACAGTGAGTGTGTGATATAAACAGTGAGTGTGTGATATAAACAGTGAGTGTGTGATATAAACAGTGAGTGTGTGATATAAACAGTGGGTGTGCGATATAAACAGTGAGTGTGTGATATAAACAGTGGGTGTGTGATATAAACAGTGAGTGTGTGATATAAACAGTGGGTGTGTGATATAAACAGTGAGTGTGTGATATAAACAGTGAGTGTGTGATATAAACAGTGGGTGTGTGATATAAACAGTGGGTGTGTGATATAAACAGTGAGTGTGTGATATAAACTATAAGTGTGTGATATAAACAGTGGGTGTGTGATATAAACAGTAAGTGTGTGATATAAACAGTGGGTGTGTGATATAAACAGTAAGTGTGTGATATAAACGGTGAGTGTGTGATATAAACAGTGAGTGTGTGATATAAGCAGTAAATATAAACAGTAAATGTGTGATATAAACAGTAAATATGTGATATAAACAGTGAGTGTGTGATATAAACAGTAAATGTGTGATATAAACAGTAAGTGTGTGATATAAACGGTGGGTGTGTGATATAAACAGTAAATGTGTGATATAAACAGTAAGTGTGTGATGTAAACGGTGGGTGTGTGATATAAACAGTAAATGTGTGATATAAACAGTGAGTGTGTGATATAAGCAGTAAATATAAACAGTAAATGTGTGATATAAACAGTAAATATGTGATATAAACATTAAATTTGTGATATAAACGTTGAGTGTGTGATATAAACAGTGAGTGTGTGATATAAACAGTAAATATGTGATATAAACATTAAATTTGTGATATAAACAGTAAATGTGTGATATAAACAGTGAGTGTGTGATATAAACAGTGAGTGTGTGATATAAACAGTGAGTGTGTGATATAAACAGTGAGTGTGTGAAATAAACAGTGAGTGTGTGATATAAACAGTGAGTGTGTGATATAAACAGTAAATATAAACAGTAAATGTGTGATATAAACAGTAAATGTGTGATATAAACATTAAATTTGTGATATAAACAGTAAATGTGTGATATAAACAGTAAATATAAACAGTAAATGTGTGATATAAACAGTAAATGTGTGATATAAACAGTAAATATAAACAGTAAATATAAACAGTAAATATAAACAGTAAATGTGTGATATAAACAGTAAATGTGTGATATAAACAGTAAATGTGTGATATAAACAGTAAATATAAACAGTAAATGTGTGATATAAACAGTAAATGTGGGATATAAACAGTAAATATAAACAGTAAATATAAACAGTAAATATAAACAGTAAATGTGTGATATAAACAGTAAATGTGTGATTTAAACATTAAATTTGTGATATAAACAGTAAATATAAACAGTAAATATAAACAGTAAATATAAACAGTAAATGTGTGATTTAAACAGTAAATTTGTGATATAAACAGTAAATATAAACAGTAAATATAAACAGTAAATGTGTGATATAAATAGTAAATTGTGATATAAACAGTAAATGTGTGATATAAACAGTAAATGTGTGATATAAATAGTAAATATAAACAGTAAATGTGTGATATAAATAGTAAATATAAACAGTAAATGTGTGATATAAACAGTAAATATAAACAGTAAATATGTGATATAAACAGTAAATGTGGGATATAAACAGTAAATATAAACATTAAATTTGTGATATAAACAGTAAATATAAACAGTAAATTGTGATATAAACAGTAAATGTGTGATATAAACAGTAAATATAAACAGTAAATATGTGATATAAACAGTAAATGTGTGATATAAACAGTAAATGTGTGATATAAACAGTAAATGTGTGATATAAATAGTAAATATGTGATATAAACAGTAAATGTGTGATATAAACGACAGTTCAAGTCCAGAAAACTTCATGTACACAATAATATTAAGAGTAAACGAGCTGAATGAACTGTGCCGATCATTGACGGACCACAAGAAGCACTTCTTTTATTTGTGTTCAAATTGTGTTAAGAAACGCCGAGAGAAATGGACAAATCTGAAATTTGTCTTAAACTTAAAATGGCAAATTGAATATTTTAGAAGAAAACAGTTGTAGCACAAAATAATAAATATCTCTTAATTTAAGTTCTGTTCCGTTTGAGAACCCCTGTCTTGACGTCTATGTATCTGTGTGTTAGGGAATGTGGGAGCGGGGGGGGGGGGGGGGGGGGGGGGGGGGGGCTACCAGAGAGAAAGACGAGAGCATCTCAGATTGATTATTGGTGGAACGTGAAGCGGGAGAAAACAATGCGTGATCCATTTTGTTTATGTGCACGAGTGATTGCCCCTGAGAGATTTGGTGATGAAGTTGGCCTCATCTACGTGAGTCTACGGATCTCGTGTGAATGGGAGGTGGGTTGAGGGGGGCAGGCGACCAGGACAATGACATGACTGGACATCAGTTGGGTCAAATAACTTGATACGCTCAGGCATGGGTCTAAAACTCGGATAAAGGCATGTGCCATTTCATCATTTAAGAGCCACAGAATCCTCTCCCTCACCCCCCCCCCTCAAACCAAAGGGGGAAAAAACGTGGTAAACAACTTTTAACATTGGACACCTTATCAAAAATAACATTTATTTTAAAACAGATTTTATTTTAATAAGGATACTATGTTGACAATAAAATTTCATCTTAGTACTTGTTTGAATTGCACGAATAGTAATTTTATCTCTACACACTCTACTGGCATACATAAAATTCAACTTGGAGTGCCGCATACGGCCCACAGACCGCGTGTTAAGACCTCTGTACTAAGGAGAAGCTTGTTTAAAGAAATGTGATTGACATTGTGAGGTGATACATGACTTCATGCTCTTTAGCAAATGTTACATTACAGTAAAATAATTCATTGGTAAAGTTGGATGTCATCAATTTGTTAGGTAAAGTTGGATGTCATCAATTTGTTAGATAAGGTTGGATGTCATCAATTTGTTAGATAAGGTTGGATGTCATCAATTTGTTAGGTAAGGTTGTATGTCATCAATGTATTAGGTAAAGTTGGATGTCATCAATTTGTTAGATAAGGTTGGATGTCATCAATTTGTTAGATAAGGTTGGATGTCATCAATTTGTTAGGTAAGGTTGGATGTCATCAATTTGTTAGGTAAAGTTGGATGTCATCAAATAGTTAGGTAAAGTTGGATGTCATCAATTTGTTAGGTTAAGTGGTTGTCATCAAATAGTTAGGTAAAGTTGGATGTCATCAATTTGTTAGGGAAAGTTGGATGTCATTGAATTTAAGGTTAGATGTCATCAATTTGTTAGGTAAGGTTAGATGTCATCAATTTGTTTGTTCTGGTTGGGCAGAATTAGATTTCTTTATAGTCTGTTCAGTTTGAGGTACTCGTGCACTTCCAGCACAGGGTGGTTGTAATCTATCAACAGAAAGTCTTTTTAAAATCGTTATTTCTATGAAATTCTTAAGAAAAATAACGCTTTTAAATTATCCAATTTACGGGCGTTGAAACGGAAAGTAACGTCATTACTAGCAGAGCTAAGGTTGTTAACTCCTTGACACAAAACTCAATAGATCTATACTGCATGCAATAAGAGATAGCATTTGAGAGACGAGCTGAAGATATTTTGTGTACACATGCGACAGGAGCATATATAGAAATAAATCGTCTCCCTTGTTTAAATCTGTAATTTCTACCGATAACTTTGATGGTTTTTCAGTCTGTGTATTTGAGCTTTAAGGTCGTTTTTAAAATATAGTAATCGAAACGAACGCGTCATCAGGGTTTGGCCAAGTAAGCATTGGATGGCATAACGATACAAAGGTGAGTGAAGGTAATATTTATTCAAGTCAAGTTTCAATTAAAACCATTCCTTATTGAATAGTTTTGTATGAACCTTATCGTCGTAAAGTAATCGAGTACTGTGAAATGAAACAACAAACGCTATCATTAAATTAAGCAGAACCACGGGAAGCTACTCTGTGTTACAAAACTAGGAGTGTATCTGTTTCTATTTTTAAAAAAAACATTTCATGAAGATTTCGTTGTTGTTGTTTTTTTTACTTCTCTTTGAGGTCTTAGGGGGGTATCCTTGAAATTGTTTGAGAGGAAAGGATTAGAATATAAAAGTTTGGATTTCAAAATAAAGTTCAAGTCATCAACATTGAGTGTATAAGTGGGTCATACTTTGTACAAGTCCGGAGTTCGGGCTTGGAATGGTTTGTCTGGGGAAACCAGGGAAGCCACCACTTTATCATCATTTAAAACTCTAATAAGAGTGCAGGACTAGACACAAACCATAGCTAGACGTAGGACGCAACAATCTTCTGTATATGAGGAGCGCATGTAACAGATAAGTGATAAAATTTAAATAATCTATTTGTTACGTCTGTCAACGTTAATCTAAGAATGGTGCTCAGCTGAGTTACAGCAGATTTTGAACCAAGGTTAACGTTGGATTAAGTTAATTCAAAGCCTCTAAATGGTATGTATGATTAATCGATTATATAATGTTATGTCAACGGATGACTTTCAACGCAATATTTTTTTAATTTAGCCAACCCCCCCCCCCCATATATATACACACACACACACACACAAATTGTGTCATGAAAACTATAAATTAAAGATTTATTAATTAACAAGTACCAAAGTAGGCATTTTGTATGTGTGTCAATTAATAAAGCTCTTATTTATAAAATGTCAAAATATTGTTTCACGGCAAAAAAACCTTGTAGCGTGTTTGTTATCTACCTGGAAGAGTTGGCTGCTAGTGAGTAGAGGAGTCACTTGATAGGGTAGGGAGAGGTACCTGTGTGTTGTTGGCGTCAAGGAGTCAGGTGATAGGGTAGAGAGAGGTACCTGTGTGTTGTTGGCGTCAAGGAGTCACGTGATAGGGTAGGAGAGAGAGGTACCTGTGTGTTGTTGGCGTCAAGGAGTCACGTGATAGGGTAGGGAGAGGTAC
>MUZC01004453.1:388840-409708 GCA_002072015.1 Radix auricularia
AAGTCTGATCATATGACTAGTGATATTGTCAACCTACTCTCTAAAGTCTGATCATATGACTAGTGATATTGTCAACTTACAACAAACGAAGCATGAACATAACTACTTCTCTGGGTCATCTTCCCTTGTTACGCTGTTAAATATTAATGAAGATAAATGGACGATTGTCATTAATACTTGACCTTAGAAACGGTGGAAGTCTGTGTGTGTGTGTGGGGGGGGGGTGCTTGGCAGTAGTAACCTGGTTATTGTGACAACCATTGGGATGGGGGGTTGTTAAGATTGACGTGACTAATGGGACAACCATGGGGATGGGAGGGTTGTTAAGATTGACGTAGCTAATGGGACAACCATGGGGATGGGAGGGTTGTTAAGATTGACGAAGCTAATGGGACAACCATGGGGATGGGAGGGTTGTTATGATTGAAGTAGCTAATGGGACAACCATGGGGATGGGAGGGTTGTTAAGATTGAAGTAGCTAATGGGACAACCATGGGGATGGGGGGGTTGTTAAGATTGACGTAGCTAATGGGACAACCATGGGGATGGGAGGGTTGTTAAGATTGACGTAGCTAATGGGACAACCATGGGGATGGGAGGGTTGTTAAGATTGACGTAGCTACTGGGAGAACCATGGGGATGGGATGGTTGTTGGGATTGACGTGACTAATGGGACAACCATGGGGATGGGGGGTTGTTAAGATGGACGATGTGGTTGATATCTGATCCGATTAGATTGAGCGATGCTTTTTAGAAGTCAGTTTGAAATGTTTCTGGGATGTCGTGGTTAAATGAAAATTTAGTTGAATGGGAATGTGCCGTGGGGGTTGTTGTTTTATGGTGGGGTTGTTGTATGATGGTAGGGTTGTTGTTTGATGGTGGGGTTGTTGTATGATGGTGGGGTTGTTAAAAGATGGTGGGGTTGTTGTTTGATGGTGGGGTTGTTGTATGATGGTGGGCTTGTTGTATGATGGTGGTGTTGTTGTTTGATGGTGGGGTTGTTGTATGATGGTGGGGTTGTTGTATGATGGTGGGGTTGTTGTAAGATGGTGGGGTTGTTGTATGATGGTGGGGTTGTTTTGAAACTATTCTTTTACACATAGATAAATATTTCTAATTAATATGATAGTAGCATGTATATGATCAAAGTTGTGAAAATTTTAATGTTTATTAATATTCATACAAATTTGTATTTATGTTTCGCAGCCTTGTACATGAAAGAAATGACAATCAGTGACAAAAGTGAAACTTATAAAGTATCGTAAACTATTTCTGTTATCACATATTACAACAGGGTGAACTTTTATGGCATTTTAAATGTCTTAATAGATTGTTCTTCATACATTTGCAGCGGTTTGTTGCAATTGCACCGAGTGTAGCCTTGGCCACCAGTCAGATTTCAGGTACTCAGCAGTCAGATTTCAGGTATTCAGCAGTCAGATTTCAGGTATTCAGCAGTCAGATTTCAGGTACTCGGTAGTCAGATTTCAGGTACTCAGTAGTCAGATTTCATGTATTCAGCAGTCAGATTTCAGGTACTCAGCAGTCAGATTTCAGGTACTCAGCAGTCAGATTTCAGGTACTCAGCAGTCAGATTTCAGGTACTCAGCAGTCAGCAGTCAGATTTCAGGTACTAAGCAGTCAGATTTCAGGTACTCAGCAGTCAGATTTCAGGTACTCAGCATTCAGTTTTCAGGTACTCGGAAGTCAGATTTCAGGTACGCAGCATTCAGATTTCAGGTACTCGGCATTCAGATTTTAGGTACGCAGCATTCAGATTTCAGGTACTCGGCATCAGATTTCAGGTACGCAGCATTCAGATTTCAGGTACTCGGCAGTCAGATTTCAGGTACTCGGTAGTCAGATTTCAGGTACGCGGCATTCAGATTTCAGGTACTCAGCAGTCAGATTTCAGGTACTCAGCAGTCAGATTTCAGGTACTCAGCAGTCAGATTTCAGGCACTTAGCCCAAGGTTTGGTTTGTAGCCAAACATGGCCTCACAAGATGGCCGCTGATGGTTTAGTTAAAATAACGGTTTTAAATGAATGTAACAAATGGGAGATTCTCAGCGCAATGTTTTGATTAATTTTTCTGCATCCATGTCATCATCATATTCTGAACATCTTGGTTGGCACGTTCAACGGAACTTTGGCTTTGACTATGCCTCGGGCTTTGGCCAAGTTACCCAGGCCACTTCTCGAATTTATATTTTGACGTAATTGAAACAATAACCAAATATTATCATTAAAAAATATAGTACGTAAAAAAAGAGAGTAGACTCTATATATAATTGTCATTACATGTCCAAAGGGGAGTATGTTTGTTATTGCATTTAATTATACTTTTGAATGAAGTGATGGTATGGTGTAAAATTAAAAGAATAGTTAAAATAATTCACTTGTTTATTATATGTTAATGTAATTATAGGCTAGTCTGATCGCCCAATACAGAGTTTCTCCAATATTTGCATGTACAATATCTTAAAAATTTGATTAACATTTATTTTATATAAGGCATTTATGATAGTGAACATGTTTTCGTTTTGTCACCTTGTCAACTTCACGTCTTGTCATCATGTCATCTTTTCATCGTGTCATCTTGTCATCATGTCATCATATCATCATGTCATATTGTCATATTGTCATCATGTCTTATTGTCATCATGTCATATTGTCATCATATCATCATATCATCATGTCATATTGTCATCATATCATATTGTCATCATGTCATATTGTCATCATATCATCATGCCATATTGTCATCATATCATATTGTCATCATGTCATATTGTCATCATGTCATATTGTCATCATGTCATCTTGTCATCATGTCGTTTTGTTTGTTTATTTATTCCATTTATAATTTTTTGTTCTTTGTTGTGGACAGAGGTGTAGTGTATCATTTATATGTGTCTATAGAACATAACATTTGGAAGCACTTCCTTGTCTGTGTGTGTCTGTGTGTGTGTGTGTGTGTGTGTGTGTGTGTGTGTGTGTGTGTGTGTGTGCACATAACCGTTGGAGGGCTTAACCTTTAAGTTAATGGATATTAAGAATTCAACAATGTGTGCATCTATCCAACACACATATGAAATCTGAATCTATTTGAAGCATCCAATACCAACCACAACGTGCAACCAGTAGAGTTTAATTAACTTTCTATGAGACAGCATCTATGACGTCACTTACCACCGGAAGCATACGATGTTGACAGCTGCAAGGGACGACGGGATAGAGATCGGTTCAAAAACTTTTTCTTCTGCCGAATTCGTCGTAAGGCCTGTCCCACTGTGGAGTAGATGAAATGTGGTGAGATGAGATGTGGTGAACTGTGGTGAGATGTGGTGTGGTGAGATGTGGTGTGGTGAGATGTGGTGTGGTGAGGTGTGGTGTGGTGAGATGTGGTGTGGTGAGATGTGTTGTGGTGTGGTGAGATGTGGTGTGGTGAGATGTAGTGTGGTGAGATGAGATGTGGTGTGGTGAGATGTGGTGAACTGTGGTGAGATGTGGTGTGGTGAGATGTGGTGTGGTGAGATGTGGTGTGGTGAGATGTGATGTGGTGTGGTGAGGTGAGGTGTGGTGTGGTGAGATGTAGTGTGGTGAGGTGTGATGTGGTGAGCTGTGGCGAGATGTCGTGTGGTGAGATGTGGTGTGATGAGGTGTGGTGTGGTGAGGAGAGATGTGGTGAGATGCGGTGTATTGTGATGTGGTATGGTGAGATTTGGTGTGGTGAGATGTGGCATGGTGTGATGTGGTGAGGTGAGGTGTGGTGTGGTGAGATGTGGTGTGGTGAGGTGTGGCGAGATGTCGTGTGGTGAGATGTGGTGTGATGAGGTGTGGTGTGGTGTGGAGAGATGTGGTGAGATGCGGTGTGTTGAGATGTGGTATGGTGAGATTTGGTGTGGTGAGATGTGGCATGATGTGATGTGGCGTTGTGAGATGTGGTGTGTGGAGGTGGAACTTGTTGAGAAGATATTGTTGTGACATGAATCAACTATATAAATCTAAAGGATCTTCTAACATCCCGTGGCGTGTGAGACATCGCAGATGTAAGATGTTAAAGATGACTTTGGTCCCCCCCACATTCTAGATGACATCAGATAAAAGCTCATGACAAACCCTGATATTTCAGATGACAGTCTTTATCTTAACCCCCACCCCCCTCCACCACCACTGACCCTTCCCCTTCGTCCTCAAAAGTGAAGCTGGCTTAAAATACAAGCCAGTATTATTAGAACCCACCTGTTGCATTACAAAATAAATCATTAACATATTTCCTGAATAGACTGGTCAGTCTAAAGCATGTTAACTTTCTAGACTGGTCAGTCTAAAGCATGTTAACTTTCTAGGCTGGTCAGTCTAAAGCATGTTAACTTTCTAGACTGGTCAGTCTAAAGCATGTTAACTTTCTAGACTGGTCAGTCTAAAAAGCATGTTAACTTTCTAGACTGGTCAGTCTAAAGCATGTTAACTTTCTAGACTGGTCAGTCTAAAGCATGTTAACTTTCTAGACTTATCAGACTAAGGTTAGTACATGTTTAGATGGGAGAGAGCAATGCATGGCTCACTGGTTCTAATAAAATCAATATGTATGCCTCGTTTTTCATGCACCTGCAAAGTATTATTCTTTTAAAATATTGCAAAAATATTACACTAAAATGTGTTATTAATGTTTATAGGAGATTAAGAATATTTTGTTAGACTTGTAATCTTAAGGAAAATGTCTGCACATTGTAAAGTCTGAGAACTACCTTGTTTCAACCCAGCCCCAATGGTAACAGACTTTTGTGTTGTGATTTCTTTGTTTGAGAACTACCTTGTTTCAACCCAGCCCCAACAGACTTTTGTGTTGTGATTTCTTTGTTTGAGAACTACCTTGTTTCAACCCAGCCCCAATTGTAACAGACTTTTGTGTTGTGATTTCCTTGTTTGAGAACTACCTTGTTTCAACCCAGCCCCAATTGTAACAGACTTTTGTGTTGTGATTTCTTTGTTTGAGAACTACCTTGTTTCAACCCAGCCCCAATTGTAACAGAGTTTTGTGTTGTGATTTCTTTGTTTGAGAACGCCACTTGAGTGACTGCGTTTGGAGAGTTCGTTGTGAGTTTAACTCGGAATTGTTGCAGTGACGTAGCTAGGGGACATGACACAAAGTCTGCGCCCCTTCTCGGACTGGGATATTCTGGGGGCTCACTGAGCCCCCAAGAAAAAATTTGAAAACTTACAGTTTATGGGTTTCATTTTCGAAGCATCTGTTTTTGTAATGAGAAAAGAAATTATATACATTTTAAATGTTAAGCTTTGGTCAACTTTTTCACCTTTAAATAAAGTGGTAAACGTGAAATATTTTTCGTGTGATGTTATGATATGATTTCTTTGTCAACAAACAACCGTGACTTGGTACCATATCGAGTAAAGGCTATTAAATTAATTCTTGTGACATCATTATTATTTTTGCTTTTGAGCTAAAACTGACACTGAATCGATGAGTAAGAAAACGAAAATAATATCTAATCGAACTTTTTACTAATAGTCAATCTATTAGTCCAGGGCCGTTTTGTCGGGGCCGTTATGTCGGAGCCCATTTGTCGGGGTCGTTTTGTCCGGGGTCGTTTTGTCGGGGAACCAATTTTTGTTGTATTTCTTATTTCTCTTTGATTACTTCGAAGACAATTGTTCAGTTAACAGTTAACAGTTAACAAACTTTGCACAAAAGAAGCAACAACAAAAACAGCCGACTGTGCAAATTTAAAGAAATTTTCGAATATTGAATTGCCGCCAGAGATATCATTCGGCATCCTTCCGTCTCGCGAGACGATGGTGCATCACCGTTGGGTTGGGTTGCATTTTCTCGAGTGGCTGTGCAGTCCTATCCTTGAGTGACAGTCTTTGCCACAGTTTTTACACACGAGTTCTGTGCTTCCAAATGTTTTGGCCTTTCTCCTAGCTCTTCTGTCTGCAGCCTCCTCCATTCTTCGCTCCTCGGCTACTATGACGCCCTCTTTGACAACTATGCGCCACGTAGATCGGTCTTCTGCCTTACACTCCCAGTCACTTGTATGTATTTTGGCTGCTTTCATGTCCCTTTGACAGACATCTTTAAATCGCAAGCGTGGGCGACCTGTTTTCCTCTTTCCTGAAGCAAGTTCACCATATAGGAGGTCCTTCGGGATGCGGCCGGGGCTCTTTCTTTTGACATGTCCTAGCCACCTCAGGCGTCTTTCACTAAGAATTGAGAACATGCTTTGGGTATTGGCACGCGTTAGNTCTTGCCATTTAATACCAAGGATGCGGCGCAAGCATCTCAAATGGAAGCTGTTAAGCTTACGCTCTTGTGATGTATAAGTGGTCCATGTCTCGCTCCCATATAGTAGTGTACTGATGACACAGGCTCGATAGACGCACAGTTTGGTTTTCTCCGTTAGCTTGGTGTTTTGCCAGACCCGCTTATTTAGTTTAGCCATTGTTGCGGCTGCCTTGCCAATTCTGCTGTTTATTTCTTCTTCAATGGACAGTGTATTGGAGACCTTGGATCCCAAGTAGGTGAAGCTGTCCACAACCTCCAAGTTTTCATTATCGATATTTATGGTAGGAGGAGGTCGAGTGTCTTGGGCCATGATGTTTGTCTTTTTCAAGCTGATTTGCAGACCAAATTCTTTGCAGGCATTGGAGAAGCTTGACACGAGTTGTTGCAAACCAGATTCTGTATGTGCTGTTAGTGCCGCATCATCCGCAAATAGTAGCTCTCGAATTAGGACATCCGTCGTTTTGGTCTTGGCTCGGAGGCGGGCAGTGTTGAAAAGTCCTCCATCAGCTCTGGTATGTAACCAGATTCCCTCACTGCTATCCTTGAATGCGTATCGAAGAAGTACAGAGAAGAATATTGCGAAGAGTGTTGGTGCGAGTACACAACCTTGTTTAACTCCGCTGCTGACAGGGAAGGCCTCTGACTTAGCTCCATCGAACTGTACTGTGCCAAGCATATTTTCATGGAACTGTCTGATGATGGCAAGTAGGTGAGGGGGACATCCAATTTTTGCCAGTATTTGGAATAGCCCGTTGCGACTGACTAAGTCGAAGGCTTTTGTAAGGTCCACAAATGCAATGTATAGTGGCATCTGCTGCTCTCTGCATTTTTCCTGGAGCTGTCGTATGGAGAACACCATGTCTATGGTAGACCGACCGGACCGGAAACCACACTGAGATTCTGGATAGACGCGGGATGCTAGGCTTTGTAAACGTTTTAGTATAACGCGGGCAAAGGTCTTTCCTACAATACTAAGGAGTGAAATGCCGCGATAATTATTGCAATCACTCCTATCACCTTTGTTTTTATATAGTGTCACTATATTTGCATCCTTTAGGTCTTGGGGGATGTAGCCCTGTTCCCAGCAGAGGGACAGAATCTCGTGCAATGGTTGGAGTAAAGCTGTCTTGCCACTCTTTAGAACCTCTGGTGGTATTCCATCATTCCCAGGCGCTTTTCCACAAGCTAGACTGTCAATTGCTTTGCTCAGCTCTTCCTGTGTGGGCACGACATCAAGTTCTTCCATGAGTGGCATATCTGGGATGTCATCTAGAGCGGTGCTGGAGACTGTGGTAACTGTTGAATACAATTCCAGATAATGCTCAACCCACCGTTTTAGCTGTGCTGCCTGGTCTTGAATAATTTCTCCATTTTTGGACTTTAGGGGAGCAGCTTTTGACGTCAAGGGGCCCGTTGCCTTTTTGATGTTTTCGTACATGACTTTTGCATTGCCCATGTCTGCAGCTGATTGTATACTGGAACAGAGCTTAAGCCAGTAGGTATTGACACATTTACGTGCAACCTTTTGGGCAAGTGACTTAGCTGTTTTTAAAGCATGCAAATTGTCAGGTGTAGGCTTTTCCTTGTAAGCCATAAGAGCTTTCCTTTTTGCTTCAGTGACGGGTTTCATCTCGTCCCAATGTTCATCAAACCAGTCCGTGTTTTTGTGAGATTTTTTGCCAAAGGCTTGTATTGCGGATGTATAGATTGTGTCTCTCAGTTGCGTCCATTTGGAGTCAATGGTGACGCATGGGGACATCTTTGAGAGACTTTCCTTCACCTTGTCTTTGAACAGCTGCGCTATCGCAGGGTCTTTCATGCAGGAGGTATTGATGCGTGGACTTCCCTTTTTCTTTGTGTGGTACGAGTTTTTCCTCATTATTCGTACTTTGCTGGCGACAAGGGAATGATCCGTGTCACAGTCGGCACTGTGATAGCTGCGAGTGAGTAGGACGCTAGCTAGTTGTGCACGCCTGGTGATAATGAGGTCCAGCTGGTGCCATTGGTGGGATCGAGGGTGTCTCCAAGATACTTGATGTATATCCTTGCACTTGAAGAAAGTGTTGGTCACACACAAGCCTCGTGAGCAGCACAATTCCAGAAGCCTTTGTCCATTTTCATTTAACTTTCCTCTTCCAAATAGTCCAAGGCAGGTGGGCCAGGCTTCGTGGTCGCTCCCCACTCTAGCATTGAAATCTCCTAGGAGATAGATTGCCTCGTCTTTGTGGATGCCGGCTATTGCCTGGTCTAACGCTCCATAGAACTGGTCCTTCTCTTCCGGAGTTGAATAGAGTGTTGGGGCATACACACTAAGAATGTTTGCTGGGCCCGCAGTTGTTCTGAGTCTTAGAGTGAGGATCCTCTCCGTGCCTGATGACGGTGGTTCAATGGATGGTAGAAGAGTGTTTTTAACAGCGAAACCCACACCATGCTGTCTAGGTTCGTCTTTCGGTCTGCCTTGCCAGAAGAAGGTGTAATTGGCCTCTTTGAGTGAACCGTTGTCTGGGAGCCTGGTCTCCTGAAGGCATGCTATGTCAATCTTTAGCCTTTTAAGTTCTCTATCGATTATTCCTGTCTTCCGTGTGTCGTTTATGGACTGCAGATCATCAGTGATGCCGGGACACATAGTCCTCACGTTCCAGCTAGCGATTCGAAGAGCTGGGGTCTTCTTTTTCTTTTTTGTATTTCTTGGTGCAGGGCTTAGTGGCCCACTTGTTGAGTGGTACTCTAATCTCCACGCACCCAGTGGAGAAGGCAGGCCATGACGGGATAGCACCTATTTGACTGGGGGCTGCCCAGTTTGAGGCGGGCGGTAGCTGTCCAGTGAGACATTGGTAGTCTCTCCCACCGTCGGAAGCAGCCCCTGGCGCCTAGCTCTACGTCAATTGAGCTTTGGCTTATAACCGGTAACTGCTGCTTCCCGTGTTTTGTCGACACCTTGCGGCGACGCTGGAGTGTCCTCTCCAGAGGTGATGCAAGCCTGGGCGGGTATTATGGAGAATTAGCTGCTGCCCATACAGCATATCCCCCCTCTCCACGTCAATGGTGTAACCAAGGGAACGACTTGCGTCGATGCAGCTTGGCTGCCATTGGCGTCGCAGGAGCTGCCGGTATGTACATAAGTCTTATGTATAGACCGCCTGTAGGTGCTCCAATTCCTGATTTTCTTTCAGGGTTTACTCCCTTAGCCTTTCCCGCAAGGATTTGTATTCGGAGTTTCCTTCTCCTAGATGAACTACCAGCCAAGGTTTTAACGAGCATCATCTACCCGTAGGGGTGCCAGAACCGGGGTTTGAACCCGTGACCGATTTTTATTTTTATTTTAGACTTCTTTTGGTGCCGCAGCGCACTAACACTTTGACCACCGCGCCCCAGAGATATCGGTGTCTGACAAATTTCAGCTCAATCAAACAATACAAAGATATCGGTGTCTGACAAATTTCAGCTCAATCAAACAATACAAAGTGCGCCACGAAGACGTTGCAAGGTTTAACCCCAAAACAAACATAGAATAGAAAGTCAAGCTAAACAAAAATCCTGTATTAATGATAATCCCTAAGATACCATTATGAATTGATGACGCGTCAAGTTACGACAACAATGTGTTTCGTCAACCTTTTAAAATGCTTTGTTACGTTGTATTTCAGTTGGACTCTTTGAACGTCACCAACTGCCCAATACACACACACAAACTTTCTTTTCTGTATAACACAATACAATTTTCAGTTTTCACATTTTTTTCCCTAATTAAAATCTACATCAAAACTATAAAAATGAACTTGATGGCTGTTTTAAAAACAAATTTCTTGAACAAAGAATTATACACTTGTCGTTTCGTTATAAAAAAAAATAAACATCATAATTTCATTATATAGTTAGTAACACAGCAAACAGTTGTACACACATCGTTTGACGAGAATATTTATATACATATAAAAATCAATACATGCAATACAAAACATTACTTCAAAATATAACAACATGACAGAGTACTTAAACATGACAGAGTACTTAAATATGACAGAGTACTTAAAGATGACAGAGTACTTAAACATTACAGACTGCTTTAAGATGACAGAGTACTTGAAGATGACAGAGTACTTCAACATCACAGAGTACTAAAAGATAACTGAGTACTTAAAGATAACTGAGTACTTAAAGATAACTGAGTACTTAAATATGACAGAGTACTTAAAGATGACAGAGTACTTAAAAATTACAGAGTACTTTAAGATGACAGAGTACTTAAAGATGACAGAGTACTTCAACATAACAGAGTACTTAAAGATGACAGATTACTTAAAGATGACAGAGTACTTCAACATAACAGAGTACTTAAAGATGACAGAGTACTTAAAGATGACAGAGTACTTCAACATAACAGAGTACTTAAAGATGACAGAGTACTTCAATATTACAGAGTACTTCAATATTACATAGTACTTCAACATAACAGAGTACTTAAAGTTGACAGAGTACTTAAAGATGACAGAGTACTTAAAGATGACAGAGTACTTAAAGATGACAGAGTACTTAAAGATGACAGAGTACTTCAATATTACAGAGTACTTCAATATTACATAGTACTTAAACATAACAGAGTACTTAAAGTTGACAGAGTACTTAAAGATGACAGAGTACTTAAAGATGACAGAGTACTTAAAGATGACAGAGTACTTCAACATAACAGAGTACTTAAAGATGACAGATTACTTCAACTTTACAGAGTACTTCAACATTACAGAGTACTTCAACATTACAGAGTTCTTCAACATTACAGAGTTCTTCAACATTACAGAGTACTTCAGTATTAGAGAGTACTTAAAATTGACGGAGTACTTCAACATTAAGTGTACTTTAACATGACAGAGCACTTCAACATTGCAGATTACTTAAAGATGACTGAGTACTTAAAGATGACTGAGTACTTCAACATTACAGAGTACTTCAACATTACAGAGTACTTCAACATTACAGAGTACTTCAACATTACAGAGTACTTCAACATTACAGAGTACTTCAATATTACAGAGTACTTCAATATTACAAAGTACTTCAACATAACAGAGTACTTAAAGATGACAGAGTACTTAAAGATGACAGCGTACTTAAAGATGACAGAGTACTTCAACATAACAGAGTACTTAAAGATGACAGATTACTTCAACTTTACAGAGTACTTAAAGATGACAGATTACTTCAACTTTACAGAGTACTTCAACATTACAGAGTTCTTCAACATTACAGAGTACTTCAACATTACAGAGTACTTCAATATTACAGAGTACTTCAATATTACAGAGTACTTCAATATTACAGAGTACTTTAACATTACAGAGTACTTCAATATTACAGAGTACTTTAACATTACAGTGTACAGCAATATTACAGAGTACTTCAATATTACAGAGTACTTAAAATAACAGAGTACTTCAATATTACAGAGTATTTCAACATTACAGAGTACTTCAACATAACAGAGTACTTTAGCTACTTTTAACATACATAAATAAATAACGTGTAGCCGGAAGTAAATGTCCAAAGAGGTGGGGTGGGGGATCCAGTAACTTGTTGAAGGAATCAGATCGTTCTCTAGCCGCCATTTGTCTTGTTATATTGTTGATAGATGCAGTCTCTTACCTACCCCACCCCCACCCCCCCCCTTTCTCCCATACAGCGGGTCGATGTTTTGAAAGACAATCTGGTTGTTTCCTTCAAAATTCTTATGTTTCAGTGCGGTATATCTGTTCTTACTATATTCTTCTGGTATACAACCTCATACATTCTGATATACCATGTAATTAAATCTTTAATAAAGTTTTCTTATAAAAAAAAAATATTATGCCTATTATTACAATATTATTTTACACAATTGAACAAGATACTTTTTTTTTTCTTTTTTTTTTTTTTAAATCAAAGAGAGTGTAAGTGTTCCTGTTAGAGATATTGTTGGGCAATACATTCCTCATTACAAACGCTCTTATTCCCATGCCCTTTGCGTTGTAGATATCAATGACGTCACGTGTCTATTTTTTAAACATGGCATTGCTGTAATGTTAGATTGTGTTTATTTCACAATAAACAAGGATGACGTATTGACAGTAAATACAACGGTCAACAACCAATGAGACGAGATGGCAAGGGAGAGCACAGTGTATACTGTGAAAGATTTAGTCACACACTTGTTAACTTATTATCCAAACACTGAACTCCAAGTCAGAATGCAAAACTAGTTATGTTTAAGTCCTCAACATCTTTACTATCTTATCAAACTAACATTCGTGTCTACTCAGTATGTTCCCTACATCTCTTTCCGTCTCTCTGTCCCTGTGTCCCTCGCTCTCCGCTCCCCTGTGTTCGTCAGTCCATCCCCTTTATACCCGTCCGTCTCCGCCCTATACGGTCAAGCTTGTACCAACCTCTGGCGAGACTACCACACCCAGGCCTGCTGCCGTCCACAAGCTTGCCTCGTTTCTCGCCCGCACCCTTAACGCATCCCAGGACACCGCTGGCCCGTGGTCAATCCCCGTCCACATTAAAGGACCCAAGCTTGGCGTCAGTCGCCGGCCATAGCAAAGGATCCAAGCTTGGCCACGTTCCTCTGAGCGCCGACAATTTCACCCCCAGGGCCTCCACACACTTCCCCTGCTCACAAAACTTATGTCGTCCTCGACATCAAGTAACCATAAGTAACATCTCGACATGTGTTTGCTTAAATTGGCTTCGAGTGACTAAGACCCTGTCACTCGAAACAATTCAAAACAAATACACCGAGAGCTATTGTGTTTCCCGCCAACACAACCTGGCCCTCACCATTCCTACAAGACTCCATTTCTACACCGCTGTACTGTCTCAACCCACTAACCGTGTGTCAGTCAAGTCCATAGTCACATGGTCAATTTATCATTATCATTGAAAGCAACCTTACAAAACATAAGTAGGGGAAATTTTACAAAAGTGACATGTCAAACATATAATGGATAAAAATCTCTACACTTTTCAAAATACATCCAAATAATGCATGAGGCACATGCATTATAAAAATACATAAATTCTTCAACAATCTTCCCAGTCATCAACTACGTACATCTATCTCATTTACAGGGGGGAATTTAACAGACAAATGTAACGTCAGATAATGGCATCTGACAATAAAAGTACACATAGACATTTCTTACTCATCATCAATTAATGGCATAAAAATACAAAGCAAAAATACTCATGTCATAATAATTACTCTGTTCAAAAGCATAAGACACACCCAGCACAAAGTAATGGCATCATAATGGAATAAAAGCATAACACAAACATAATAATTTCATCAAGTGTTAAAAGCAAAAGACAACCGAGGACAAGCACACAAGTCTTCTCATCTTTGTCACAAATCAACTCATAGCATGAGACAACCCAAGCACAACACTTCATTTCCTCATTAACATGTTCGTGTACCAGCATTACACAAACAAAACACAATTTGTCAATTCATCTAAATAAATCAAATAGCATAAGACAGCAAAACATTTTCAAACAGTTCATCATGCTCAAAAAAATTCAAGTAACAGCATTACACTAACACACAAATAGGCAACACATCATTATCATTGTTCATAAAGTAGCATACGACAACAAAGCACAATAAAATCAATTTCATAATTGTACCAATTCAAGTCACTCGCCTTAGTCGACCTAAAGCGCATGACCAAGTAACACCGACCCGGTCAATGTAAAAAGTAAACAAAAAAAAACAAAAAAATGCACAGTGTAAAGAATCTTAATCATCTTTCTACTTAAAAGACTATTAAACATATGTACATCATGACATTATTATAAACAGTCCCAAAAGGCAATGCTAATAAAATCACAATTTCGTCAAGTTGTACCACATCACCTCATACATAGAATTGCCATCCTTTTTACCGATTCATCAATCGACTCATTGTACCTTTAAGACACACCATTATGACAATTCTTAACCAAAAGTAATTTGACTTTACATCGGCAGAACCTTCATCGGCCGATTGTAAGCATGTTACTGCTAAATAACCTGCTTATAACACATTAATTATTTACACACAAATCAAGTGGACAAAAATTGTGCTTAATCGTAACTTTTTACAACCTGTACAACTTAGCTCATCCGCATCATAATAATTCAAAAATTGACACGCAAAACAACAAGAATTTAACCACAACATGCTTAACACAAGCATGTTACACATTTCTACAGAGTTATAAGAGAAAAAAATATTGCACTTTACACACAAACACAAAACAATCAATTTTTGCCTGACCGTAATTAAGCCGCCATAGCCATCTGACTTCCCATGCCCTGGTAGACTTCTGGTATCCACGGAGTCTCAGAAAATTGTCTATAATGTCTTTTATGAGTTCCAAAATCGTACAACAGGAGTTTGTCCCAACCATGAATGGAACGGTTCTCGGATTGTGACATGGAGCCGATTTTCTCTTGCTTCTTCTGGCTTGACCTTCCCTTCTTGATGACAATATTTTTGACCGCTGGACGATGCGGTAGCCAAAGCAATTTGACTGACGTATGGTCAACTCGTTTGATCCTTTTCTGCGGTGGCAGACCGAGTATTGGGTCATTCTGCCCCGAAGTGACCCGTGTCACATTGCTGGTCCTGGTAACGCCAGGTATGTCCACTAGGCTGTTAGCTAAGCCGTTGTGACATGGAGTTGACATGTCAGACGAAATGTCACAATGTATACTGGCCCGTTGAATTACCAGAGTTGTTTTTGGTAACTGGACACTGGTTGCTACTGCCATCTTCGCCAGGCTCGATTCTTCAACTATCAGTGGCTCTACTGCCATCTCCTCCCGGTTCGGTTCTTCCACTGTCAGTGGTTCTACTGACATCTCCTCTCGGTTCGGTTCTTCCACTGTCAGTGGCTCTACTGACATCTCCTCTCGGTTCGGTTCTTCCACTGTCAGTGATTCTACTGCAATCTCCTCTCGGTTCGGTTCTTCCACTGTCAGTGATTCTACTGACATCGCCTCCTGACTGAATTCTTCCACTGTCAGTGGTTCTACTGACATCTCCTCTCGGTTCGGTTCTTCCACTGCCAGTGGCTCTGCTGCCATCACATCCTGGGTGGATTCTTCCACTGTCAGTGGCTCTACCACAATCTTCTCTCTCTGTGCACTGACTTCTCTAGCCAATAAGTCAGTGGCTACTGAGGCAACCTTTTGTCTTGGCACACATATATTATATCTTAAGTCTAGGATTTTGTCGAGGACCTCTCGCGCCTTGTCCACAGTTTGAGGATTGGACATAAGGCATACTTGTGTCATCATCAACTGATCAGGGAGTCCCCGTACAAATTGTCTGAATCCAATGGCTTCACGCGCTGTTTCATCTGCCGTTGTGAAACTCCGGTTGACTAAACGTTTGATGTCCCACGCGTACTCGACCGCGGATTCGGCGTCGAGAAACTTTCGTTTTTCCAATAATTTTTGAAAAACTACAGGTGGTCTACGGTCCTTAAATCTGTTGTCTAGGGCCTCCTTTAATTTTCCGTAGGTGTCTCTTTCTTCTTCACTTAGATCCGAAAAGACATACTCAGCTGCTCCATCCCTTAATTGATTTATTAGGTTACTATGTTTCTCTTCTTCATCCCACTTGAACAATTTTGCCATCACTTCAAATTTGGAAATAAACGGTGGCCAGTCAGAGTTTCCGCTGAAGGTTAATTGGTTAAGATAATATTCCTCCATCTCTGTTCCTCAATTGCTGAATCGTTGACAAACACACACCATTTCTTCTCTCCGTCTCGTGCTCTTGTACTCCAATACTTTCCCTGACGTTGTAAGGCTAATTTCAACTCCTGAGAGACGCTGCAAGGTTATATCCCACCGCTGCCACCAATTATAAAAGATTTAGTCACACACTTGTTAACTTATTATCCAAACACTGAACTCCATGTCAGAATGCAAAACTTGTTATGTTTAATTCCTCAACATCTTTACTATCTTATCAAACTAACATTCGTGTCTACTCAGTATGTTCCTAACTCTGTCCTATCCCTACATCTCTTTCCGTCTGTCTGTCCCTGTGTCCCTCGCTCTCCGCTCCCCTGTGTTCGTCAGTGCATCCCCTTTATACCCGTCCGTCTCCGCCCTATACGGTCAAGCTTGTACCAACCTCTGGCGAGACTACCACACCCAGGCCTGCTGCCGTCCACAAGCTTGCCTCGTTTCTCGCCCGCACCCTTAACACTTCACAGGACACCGCTGGCCCGTGGTCAATCCCCGTCCACATTAAAGGACCCAAGCTTGGCGTCAGTCGCAGGCCATAGCAAAGGATCCAAGCTTGGCCACGTTCCTCTGAGCGCCGACAATTTCACCCCAGGGCCTCCACAATACTGAAGACATTGTAAAAACTCACAACGTCACAAAGAATATGAATACTTGAGCATGTCTTAATCTTCTCACACTAAAACACATGTCCGCGGTGGCTAACAGACCAGACTCATGTGGGCATAATTATAAGAATTTGGGATGCAAGAATCTACTGCAAATTTTTTTTTAATTCTGAAAAACCTAGCCGATATCCTGAGTCCCATTGAGTGGCGTGGTTTCTTATCTACAGACATTGTGGTCACCCAGTAAGTGTTACAGGAGACGTTTCATAACCAGTTGGACAACGTCTATGACCACCTCTATGACCACCTTTATGATCACCTCTATGACCACCTCCATGACCACCTCTATGACCTCTATGATCACCTCTATGATCACCTCTATGACCACCTCTATGACCTCTATGATCACCTCTATGACCACCTCTATGGCCTCTATGATCACCTCTATGACCACCCCTATGACAACATCTATGACCACCTCTATGACCTCTATCATCACCTCTATGACCACCCCTATGACAACATCTATGATCACCTCTATGACCACCCCTATGACATCTATGATCACCTCTATGACCACCTCTATGACCACCTCTATGACCACCTCAATGACCACCTCTATGACCACCCCTATGACCACCTCTATTACCACCCCTATGACCACCTCTATGACCACCTCTATGATCACCTCTATGACCACCTCTATGACCACCTCTATGATCACCTCTATGACCACCCCTATGACCACCTCTATGACCACCTCTATGACCACCTCTATGACCACCTCTATGATAGGGGTGTGCCGGATCCGTTTTTCTCAACCGGATCCGGTTCCGGATTTTCTTATGCGAAATCCGCCGGATCCGGATTATTCCGGATTTTGGCTGTTTCTATTTATATTAATTATAGTCTGTGTCTCATAAAGACAAAGAAAGCTATAAAAGCATATGACCCCGTGACCTATCGGCATTTTCTGATCACCGGTTTATAGTCTGTTTCAGGCATTCAAAAAACTTACCGGCGCATGCCGCTTAGTGAAGTACATGTACCTATATTACGATAGGTATTTGAAAGACGTAGCAAAGATACCGGGTGATTAATCGGCCCACAAATTTGAGTTCGGTCTTTTAGTGACAGTTTTCCTGCTAGTCAAAGGCATTTGATTATCACATTAATAGTACGGCGAGTGTGGCTCAAACCCTATTTGAACAGAAAAAACGGGGAGGGGAAACGTGTGCGCCGCAAAATTCAATTATTCTGGCGAGTTGGCGATAGAAAAATAATGTTTTTTAAAAATAAATTCCATTTTATCATCATTGTTTACTCCGTAGCTTTATAATTTTATTATTAATTTTAAAGCGCGATTTGACTGAGCTGACCGGCATCACACACAAGAGAGGTAAACATGACGTCACAACGGACGGGGCGAGGCGTTGGTTTTTGAAACTAATGAAAAATGCCTCGCTAACTTTAACGAGCGATTGAACCGGTTCTCATATTTAGACCGGTGAACTACGAGTCCTCAAAATAAAATATTAAAAAAGACAATTAACCATCACTGTTAGCCGGTCCTAAAAAACGTGCGGTCTTAACAACCTTAGTATAAACTCCACTTCAATTTCAAGCATTCAATGTGGCCAAATATTTTGTAACAGCTGAGCGCCGCGGGCCGCGGCTATGTCGTTTAAACCAAAGAGCGTTAGGTAACCAAGTTGATGGTCGTCTGCCGTGCTCGGTAAGGTGGCGGGCTGGCGGCCAGGCGCTTGGGCAGTATAGTTGCTTATTATTTCTGTTACAACGTCATTGGTGATTGCGGTTAAGATGACGTCACGAATAATAATTACTCATCCCCGCACTATCGTGTATGGGATTGGGCCGATTGGTCACTATTAGCGGTGCTGACTCTAGCCTCTGGTATGTTCGGAATATTAAACATTAAACAAGCTCAACGCTCGCGAAACAATCGATTAATGTATCGTGATCGTGTGGAATTCGGGAAAGAGAATTACTTTTATTTCAGATTATGATCCGGTGAGTCACAAAATCTGGCAAATTCCGTAATCCGGTATATTCCGGATTCCGGTTGCTCCGGATACATGTAAATCCGGCGGAACCGAATTTCACCCGTTAGTGCAAAATCCGGCGGAACCGGATTCCGGACCGGATTCCGGAACGGATTCCGCCACACCCCTACTCTATGACCACCTCTATGTCCACCTCTATGACCACCTCTATGACCACCTCTATGACCACCCCTATGACCACCTCTATGACCACCTCTATGACCACCCCTATGACCACCTCTATGACCACCTCTATGACCACCTCTATGACCACCCCTATGACCACCTCTATGACCACCTCTATGACCACCTCTATGACCACCTCTATGACCACCTCTATGACCACCTCTATGACCACCTCTATGACCACCCCTATGACCACTCCATGCTGGTTTCATAAATTTGACCACTCCATTCGACTCAGCAAGTAGTCTATTTACGAGACATGCTATTGATCCGCGGTCATCTCATCAAAACATAAAAATTTTCTATGTAGCTCACGTGTCAATCTTATGTCTTTCTTATGACATTAACAAACAATAAGTCGCTCAGTTTTTAAATTACATCATTCACAAATGAAACATTTAATAAATCATAATTTGCCACAGACAAAATAAAAGAATCTAAAGTTACTTTTTATCTTTCTATTCCAATATCAGAGCTCATATTTCAAGAGAAACTGCCAAAAGTTGGTCATTACCTTTGACCGCAAACCCTTTGCGCTCAGGTGTAAACATAGTTGGTTTTACCTTGAGCGTAGACAGGTAATTAACGGGATTTCCAGCGTTGATAGACCAGACTTATCATAGGATTATCTTAAACTTATCCTAGTCTCATCCTAGTATCATGGGTCGAGCGTGAGTGTTAACTCAGGAAGCTATGGTCTGAGGTTAAACTGAGGACGCTATGGTCTGAGGTTTAACTGAGGAAACTGTGGTCTGAGGTTAAACTGAGGAAGCTGTAGTCTGAGGTTTAACTGAGGAAGCTATGGTCTGTGATTTAACTGAGGAAGCTATGGTCTGAGGTTTAACTGAGGAAGCTATGGTCTGTGATTTAACTGAGGAAGCTATGGTCTGAGGTTAAACTAAGGACGCTATGGTCTGAGGTTTAACTGAGGAAACTATGGTCTGAGGTTTTACTGAGGAAGCTATGGTCTGAGGTTAAACTGAGGAAGTTATGGTCTGAGAAACAAACTGAGGAAGCTATGGTCTGAAGTTTAACTGAGGAAGCTATGGTCTGAGGTTAAACTGAGGAAGCTGTGGTCTGGGATTTAACTGAGGAAGCTATGGTCTGAGGTTAAACTGAGGAAGCTATGGTCTGAAGTTTAACTGAGGAAGCTATGGTCTGAGGTTAAACTGAGGAAGCTGTGGTCTGGGATTTAACTGAGGAAGCTATGGTCTGAGGTTAAACTGAGGAAGCTAAGGTCTGAGGTTAAACTGAGGAAGCTATGTTCTGAGGTTTTTATTGAGGAAGCTATGGTCTGAGATTAAACTGAGGAAGCTATGGTATATGATTTAACTGAGGAAGCTATGGTCTGAGGTTTAACTGAGGAAGCTATGGTCTGTGATTTAACTGAGGAAGCTATGGTCTGAGATAATGACAATTTTACATTGGCTTGAAATAATGGCAATTTCCCAAAGTCTGAAATTTTTACTATTTCATATTGGCCAAAGCATATTGAAAATTTCACATTGGCTGAAATATTAACAAGTACACATCGATTTATAAATTGACATATTTCGTGCCGACTTACTTTATTGTAAAAATTGTTAAGACTGTTTTCACCACACTTTGATTTTTTTTACAAGAAAGTGCATTTTGCAATTGTTCTACTTTCATATCGAAACTCACAGAACTGCCAAGTAAGAATATTTGGTCCCCTTACCTGCCAGTGAAAGCTTTTATCTAAATATCAGCCAGACTCCAGCACGTGTTCGACTACTCTCTACTCCTAACCACTTTACGGACTATTGCTCTCCCCTACACCTCCTTCTTTAATAACATATACTATTTGTAGGTGTTTTTCTCTTGCGTGTGTTGAATGGGAACCCACGCAAAACTACATTTTTTGGGGTGGGAGGACTACATGTAACTACAATTTGAGGGGTGGG
>MUZC01004453.1:409733-435368 GCA_002072015.1 Radix auricularia
GGGGGGGGGGCTAAATGTACCTACAATTGTGAGTGGGGGGGGGGCAAGTTTCCTAGCCGCAGGAAGCACGTGGCTCTAATTCGCTCTTGATTGGTTGGGAAAAAATCTGGCAGACGACTTACCAATCTCGGATTCCGTTCGGGTATCCCGAGTATTAACGGAGAGAGACGAAGATTTTTGTTGACTTTGACAACAGCAGCTACCTGTAACCGCTTTGGTTGCCAATATTGGAAGACGCTGATGTGGTGATATGGTGGTGATTTGGTGATGAGGTGATGTGGTGTGATGATATGATGTGATGTGGTAAAGTGCTGATGTGATGATGCGGTGTGGTGATGTGATGGAGTGTGTATGTGGTGATGTGATGATGTGATGATGTGATGGAGTGTGTATACGGTGATGTGATGATGTGATGATGTGGTGTGGTGATGTGATGGAGTGTGTGTGTGGTGGTGTGATGATGTGGTTATGTGATGGAGTGTGTATGTGGTGATGTGATGATGTGATGATGTGGTGTGGTGATGTGATGATGTGGTTATGTGATGGAGTGTGTGTGTGTGATGATGTGATGATGTGATGTGGTAAAGTGCTGATGTGATGATGCGGTGTGGTGATGTGATGGAGTGTGTGTGTGGTGATGTGATGATGTGGTTATGTGATGGAGTGTGTATGTGGTGATGTGATGATGTGATGGAGTGTGTATAAGGTGATGTGGTGATGTGATGGAGTGTGTATGTGGTGATGTGATGATGTGGTGATGTGGGATGTGGTGATATGATGATGTGTTGATATGGTGATGTGATGCGATGATGTGGTGTTTAAGTGGTGTGGATGTGGTGATGTAATGATATGGGGATGTGGTGATGTGGTGTGTATGTGGTGATGTTGTGATGTAGTTATATGGTGATGTGGTGATGTGATGATGTAATGATGTGATGTGGTGATGTGATGTGTTGATGTGATTTGGTGATGTGGTGATGTGGTGATGTGATGACGTGATGATGATGTGATGTGGTGATATGGTGATGTGGTGATGAGGTGATGTGGTGTGATGATATGATGTGATGTGGTAAAGTGCTGATGTGATGATGCGGTGTGGTGATGTGATGGTGTGTGTATGTGGTGATGTGATGATGTGGTTATGTGATGGAGTGTGTATGTGGTGATGTGATGATGTGATGGAGTGTGTATAAGGTGATGTGGTGATGTGATGGAGTGTGTATGTGGTGATATGATGATGTGGTGATGTGGGATGTGGTGATGTTATGATGTGGTTATGTAATGCAGTTTGTATGTGGTGATGTGATGATGTGATGGAGTGTGTATAAGGTGATGTGGTGATGTGATGGAGTGTGTATGTGGTGATATGATGATGTGGTGATGTGGGATGTGGTGATATGATGATGTGGTGATATGGTGATGTGATGCGATGATGTGGTGTTTAAGTGGTGTGGATGTGGTGATGTAGTGATATGGGGATGTGGTGATGTGGTGTGTATGTGGTGATGTTGTGATGTAGTGATATGGTGATGTGGTGATGTGATGATGTAATGATGTGATGTGGTGATGTGGTGATGTGATGTGTTGATGTGATTTGGTGATGTGGTGATGTGGTGATGTGATGACGTGATGATGATGTGCTTTGGTGATGTGGTGATGTGATAATGTGATGTGGTGATGTGATGTGGTGATATGGAGCTTTGGTGATGTGGTGATGTGGGATGTGGTGATTTGGTAATGTGGTGATGTGATTTGGTGATGTTATGATGTGATGTGGTGATATGGTGATGTGGTGATATGTTGATGTGGTGATGTGGTGATGTGATGTGATGATGTGATGTGATGATGTGATGTGGTGATATGGTGATGTGATGTGGTGATGTGGTGTGTATGATGCTACTCTTGAGTTCTCTCTTAAGATGTTAACTTCTGTACGGGACCAACAATGTATCTCAGCTGTTATTATAGAGGTATTTGAGAAGTTTGACTATCTTCAAACAATCGTGTAAAGAATAGATATTCAGTCTGGTGTCAAGAGAAAGAATCTGCCTGTAACTAGAATCTAGAGCACGGGTTTGTTCAAGTCACATTCAATCCTCCTTTCACGTTGAATTCAGCCTCGTTATCTAACACAATAGACCCTAAACAAACGTGAGAACCATGCAAGAAACGAAGGCTGACGTTGTAAATATATATGTATTGATTGTTAGTTGGCTTAAGTAAATATGAATTGTTAGCCTATTAACCAAAGTAGATAGTAATTGTTGGCCTAACTAAAGTACATATTAATTGTTGGCCTATTAACTAAAGTAGATATTAATTGTTGGCATAACTAAAGTAGATATTAATTGTTGGCCTAACTAAAGTAGATAGCAATTATTGGCTTATTAACTAAAGTAGATAGTAATTGTTTGCCTATTAACTAAAGTAGATATTTGTTGTTGGCCTATTAACTATAGTAGATATTAATTGTTGGCCTATTAACTATAGTAGATATTAATTGTTGGCCTATTAACTAAATTAGATATAATTGTTGGTCCACCTGGTGCCAATCCATCCACGAAGGTGCCAGGACATGCGAGACAAACAGGATCACCGCCGCAGATAAGAAGAGGCAGGCCCGAAATGCCCGTGCTGCCATCCCTCCAGGAGACGTCCCACTCGTCCCATGTCCATTCTGTGCCCGAACCTTCTGTGCCAGGATCGGTCTCGTCAGCCATCTGCGCACACATAGGCAAAACCAGTCCCAGAAACCCTTGGATGACTAGAGTGGTCCTCGTCGACTCAACGGACAAACACGCATTAACTAAAGTGGATATTTATTTTGGGCCTATTAACTAAAGTAGATATTAAATTTGTTGCCTATCAACTAAAGTCGATGGTAATTTTTGGCCTAACCAAAGTAGATAGTAATTGTTGGCCTATTAACTAAAGTAGATATTAATTGTTGGCATAACTAAAGTAGATAGTAATTGTTGGCCTATTAACTAAAGTAGATATTAATTGTTGGCCTATTAACTAAAGTAGATAGTCATTGTTGGCCTATTAATTTAAAAAAACAAATTACACAGACTATTTGTGTATACTTGTATCTATTAATTAAAGTAGATATTAATTGTTGGCCTATTAACTAAAGTAGATAGTAATTGTTGGCCTATTAATTAAAGTAGATATTAATTGTTGGCCTATTAACTAAAGTAGATATTAATTGTTGGCCTATTAACTAAAGTAGATATTAATTGTTGGCCTATTAACTAAAGTAGATAGTAATTGTTGGCCTATTAACTAAAAAAGATATTTTTATTGTTGGCCTAACCAAAGGACCAATGGTATAAAAGGAAATTCCCGCTGTATTAGTAGTGCAAAGACCAACACTGACAGAAACCCATTCAGCTAATAAGCAGCCCTTTTTTTTTTCAAGACCTTTGATTTGAGCAGCTCCAAAATTTCTCTTTCAAAGAATTGACTTTTTTTGCAGGCTTCATAAAAATATTACATGAGATCAATTTTGCTGACATCACATTCAATTGATGTTTCTATTCTGAACGTAGTACCAAAATACTTTTTTTTGTTAAAGGTATACAACAGGAATTTATGATATAGCGGTACACATTATTTGATCCCGAATTTTCGTTTAAATAAACATATTATAACGAAGAGATTCATAATGTATTGATCGATTAAATATTTATTGATATACCTACAAGGATATAGATATAGTGTAATACATACAGGTTATACATATAGTGATTTACATACAGGGCTATAGGCCTACTTATAGTGATATAATTTATTGATATAAATATAGTATTATACATACAGTGATATAATCCTTTAACACACATATAGTAGGTAGTGATTTACATATAATGTTATACATACAGGGCTATGCATAAAAGGAGATACTTATAGATTCACATATAGTGAATAAAATTTTTTAGGTAAAGCAATATACAATGTAAACAAATAAATTTCGTCTGTCACAAAAACTGTTTGTTGTTTTAGCAGATCATTAATGGGGATATTTTGACAGTTGGAGGATGTCCTAAAATTATTATATTTGATATTAGAACAGAGGAGGCGTGGCCAAAACATTCGGAATTCTGAATGACGTCATTTGCTTTTGATTTTATCTTCGCAATTACAGAAAGATGAAAACAAGGAAACAACATTAACTGACGCAGGAACCCAACAAAATTGAAGCTGAATTGTTTGCAACGGCCGACATCCATTTAAAAGTTAAAACATTAGAACTGGTAATTAACATGGTGTTTATATAGTATAATCCCAATGTCTGTTCTAAGGTGGTATTTATATAGTATAATCCCAATGTCTGTTTATGGTTGTATTTATATAGTATAATCCCAATGTCTGTTTATGGTTGTATTTATATAGTATAATCCCAATGTATGTTTTAGGGTGGTATTTACATAGTATAATCCCAATGGCTGTCCTAGGGTGGTAATTATATAGTATAATCCCAATGTCTGTTCTAGGGTGGTAATTATATAGTATAATCCCAATGTCTGTTTTAGGGTGGTATTTACATTGTAGTATAATCCCAATGGCTGTCCTAGGGTGGTATTCAAATTATCTATTTAACATCAAACCAGTTCTCTTTGACAAATACTTTTGATAGCTTTTAAGTAGTTATTTGTTTTATTACTGTTTTTTATTATAACAGTTTAACAAACATAATCCAATAATAAATATTTTCCATCAGTCACATTAGCAGCTTTCTGTAGTCTCAGCTATTGGACCAACATCAGTGGCGTCGCTAGGGGGGTGCGGAGGGGGCGGGCCGCTCCGGGTGACACCAACCCTAGTGACGCCTCTGACCAACATATCTTTACCCGAATCGTCAATTGATCTTAACTTTTATAAATGTAATTTTGTAAAACGCATCCATGTATCAATTCTGGTTTTCAATGAAATTCTTGACCAACAGATTTATTCGCACTTAAATTTGTCGAAATTTGTCATTTGAAAAATGTTTTTATTCACGTTATGATTTAACATGTTTAGAACTATTATTTATTTTTTTATCCCATCTTATCTTATCTGTAGCAGACGCCCCTTCTATGCGGAAGGTTATTGAGTCCTACGTTTATCTATGTTTTGTGTCTAGCGTTTGTGTCTGCACTCTTAAGTGTGTTTGTAAATGATGGTAAAATTTTAAAATTTTAGCAATTTTGAAAAACTTTATATTATTAAGGGGATGTCCATAAATGACTTCAAATGGGGGAGCGGGGGGNGGGGGGGGGGGGTAGCGCATTTAAGAAGACGTGTGACGAGGGTGGGGGGGGGAGTATTACAGAAATATGACGTCACATCAAAATAAGCAACTTTAATTAAAAGTTCCATTTAAATATTTGATTGCATACAATTTATTTACTGACGTTTTACATGGCTTCACGCGTGTTGCGATATTAGAGTGCAACCTTACACTAAATACTAATTGACAAAAAAGATATTTGAGACATGCTCATATTCAAATAGAAATTTGCTTTTATTGGAAGGGGGGTGCAAAGCTTTGTGACGTCATATTGAAGTGTGCGGGGGGGGGGGTCTAAGTTTTTTTTTGTGACGTGTAACGAGGGTGGTGAAAAAACGGCCAAAATTTTGTGACGTCATTTACGAATGGCCCCTAACCTAAAAATCTTGTGTGAATTAGTTTGCGGTAGCACTAAATAAATTTCCACCGTTATCAAAAAGTCCGCAACCATTACAGTTATTGGCAATGCATTCACTTTGCGACCATAATTTTAATTTTCTCAGCGAATTTGAAACGTTTCACTTATTGGTAAGAACACATTTGTATCGAACATTTTAAAGTCCACTTAAAAACACGACGATCTTTAAAAAAAAAAAAAGATTATTACACAAGAATATAATTAACCTTACTGAGAATCTAATGCAGCTCACATGTCGGCAATAAGTCTGGGTTTATGTTTATATTTAGTTTGTTTAGATGGGAAAAAGAGCAGATATGTCACCTAGAAACTCAAGTATTTTGACCTATCTGTGTCACCTAGAAACTCAAGTATTTTGACCTATCTGTGTCACCTAGAAACTCAAGTATTTTGACCTGTCTGTGTCACCTAGAAACCTAAGTATTTTGACCTATCTGTGTCACCTAGAAACCTAAGTATTTTGACCTATCTGTGTCACCTAGAAACCTAAGTATTTTGACCTATCTGAGTCACATAGAAAATAAAGTATTTTGACTAGGGCTGTTATCGATTAATTTAAATTTAATCGTTAACTTTTGAAGAATTACCGAATAATTAATCGATAATTTTTATTAAAATTTAAAAATAAGATTATGACGTCATTAAACTGAACATTTGAAAGGAAGTAACAAAAACAGGCCATTAACATTTTTGTACTTTAAATATAAGTAGTTCAATATAACGTCAATGAATTTAAATTCTGTTATTGTTAATTAAGTAAAAGCAATGTTTAATTTGTTATATTATTTTCCCTATAAAAAGTCCTTTTTTTAAGGTTTACACTTTAAAAATATTTTTTTAAATGGAGAAGTTTATACGTAAAAATGGAAACAATTATTAATTATTAATAATTAATCATTTATTAATATATCGAAAAAAAATTGTACAAAATACAAAATACGGTTTCAATCTCCATTTTTATCGATTAAAATAATTTTAATCGATAAAAAAATTTACCGATTAATCGAGAAATTAATCGTTAATTTCCGCAGCCCTAATTTTGACCTGTCGGTGTCACCTAGCAACTCAAGTATTTTGACCTATCTGTGTCACCTAGAAAACTAAGTATTTTGACCTATCTGTGTAAAACTAAACTAAACACATATTCTTGAGACCTGAGATTAATCCCTTAAGGCATTGGCTAATATTTGGGCAACCTGCTCCATCTGCTGAGCAGTGCCATACAACATTGTCTTCACGTGGGACTCTTTTGCCTTCCGTACATCCCCGGCTATGTCTATCGCGGGACATGACGTCAGCAGGTGTGTGACCGTCTCAGAGGTTTGGCTGCAATGACGGCAGTTCGAGTCCCTGTTGTGGTCTAGTCGGTTAAAATATGAGTTGTTTGGGCAATGCTCGGTGCGCATTTGGGTTACTAAACTCTGGTTCCTTCGGTTTAGACCCCACCATTGGTCTGATCTGCTCGGCCTGGGCATGTTAGCGAATACCCCCCTAGCCGTCGTATTATCCTCCCACTCCTGGTACCACTTTTCCCTGAAGTGGTCCATTAGCCAGGTCTCTGCCCCGAGATAGGTAACTGGGACATCTGGTTGGTGTTGGGCTGCTCCAGCTTTTGCCAGGGAGTCTTCTTTTTCGTTACCTTCGACATTCACGTGACTTGGGATCCACTGCACTGTTACCATACCCCCAAGTCTTTCGAGTTTACAAGTAAACAACCGATTCTTCCAGTAGTCAACAGATTCTTCCAGAAGTCAACCGATTCTTCAAGTAAACAACCGATTCTTTAAGTAGTCAATGGATTTTTCCAGTAGTATATCGAATATTCCAGTAGTCAACCGATTCTTCAAGTATATAACCGATTCTGTGTCACAACTTCTTTTCTGACTCATGCCCTTCATATCTTACTGAACTTTTGTCAGTCTACTCACCAAGTCGTCAGCTACGCTCTTCTGCAGATACACGCATTATCTGTGTTCCTAAGACAAGAACTAAAACATTTGGCGAAAGGTTTTTTTGTGCAGCCAAACAATGGAATTCTCTTCCATTACACATCCGTAGTATTTCAACTGCTAAGTCATTCAAGACTGCACTTAAGACACATCTTTTTAAAATTTATTTTGAAAATTAATGAAACAACATTTCTTTAAATGATTAACGTAGCTGATGTATAACGTATTGTCATTTATGTAGTTAGTATGATATGAATGTTTCTTTTATTAATATATGTATTGTTATTTCCATGTAAAGCGCTGTGAGCCCGGCTGGGATACAGCGCTATATAAATTATCATTTTATTATTATTATTATTATTCCAGTAGTTAAAGGATTCTTCCAGTAGTCAACGGATTCTTCCAGTAGTATATCGATTCTTCCAGTAGTCAACCGATTCTTCAAGTAAATGACCGATTCTTCCAGTACTTAAAGGATTCTTCCAGTAGTATATCGATTCTTCCACTAGTCGACCGATTCTTCCAGCAGTACAATGATTCCTCCAATAGTCGACCGATTCTTCAAGTAATCAACCGATTCTTCCAGTAGTCGACCGATTCTTCCAGTAGTCGACCGATTCTTCCAGTAATCAACCGATTCTTCCAGTAGTCGACCAATTGTTCCAGTAGTCGACCGCTTCTTCCAGTAGTCGACCGATTCTTCCAGTAGTCAACCGATTCTTCCAGTAGTCGACCGATTCTTCCAGTAGTACATCGATTCTTCCAGTAGTCAACCGATTCTTCCAGTAGTCGACCGATTCGTTCCAGTAGTACATCGATTCTTCCAGTAGTCGACCGATTCTTCCAGTAGTCGACCTATTCTTCCAGTAGTCGACCGATTCTTGCAGTAGTACATCGATTCTTCCAGTAGTCGACCGATTCTTCCAGTAGTCAACCGATTCTTCCAGTAGTCAACCGATTCTTCCAGTAGTCGACCGATTCTTCCAGTAGTCGACCGCTTCTTCCAGTAGTCGACCGATTCTTCCAGTAGTCAACCGATTCTTCCAGTAGTCGACCGATTCTTGCAGTAGTACATCGATTATTCCAGTAGTCGACCGCTTCTTCCAGTAGTCGACCGATTCTTCCAGTAGTCAACCGATTCTTCCAGTAGTCGACCGATTCTTCCAGTAGTCGACCGATTCTTCCGGTGGTACATCGATTCTTCCAGTAGTCGACCCATTCTTCCGGTAATTAATCGATTCTTCCAGAAGTCAACCGATTCTTCCAGTAGTAAACCGATGTTTCAGTAGTCAACCGATTCCTCCAGTAGTCGACCGCTTCTTCCAGTAGTCGACCGCTTCTTCCAGTAGTCGACCGATTCGTTCCAGTAGTACATCGATTCTTCCAGTAGTCGACCGATTCTTCCAGTAGTCGACCGATTCTTCCAGTAGTCGACCGATTCTTGCAGTAGTACATCGATTCTTCCAGTAGTCGACCGATTCTTCCAGTAGTCAACCGATTCTTCCAGTAGTCGACCGATTCTTCCAGTAGTCGACCGATTCTTCCGGTGGTACATCGATTCTTCCAGTAGTCGACCCATTCTTCCGGTAATTAATCGATTCTTCCAGAAGTCAACCGATTCTTCCAGTAGTAAACCGATGTTTCAGTAGTCAACCGATTCCTCCAGTATTTAACCGATACTTCTAGTAGTCGACCGATTCTTCCAGGTACGAGACAGACAAGACACAGCTGTTTTACCAACTCGATCTAAAGAATTAATACAGCCCTGTCTGTCAGGAAGTAATTCAGTTCAAGACTTTTTATAGAAAGTAATCGATTTTGTTTGAACTTTTGAGAATATAATCGAACCAGCTAGCGAGTATAATTAAGCCAGAGCGGCTCTTGCACGGAGCTAAATACTTTATATCGTGTGCACTTGGTCTAGGGGCTCTCAAAATATGGCGGCAAGAAGCAAGCTGAGATCAATGACAGCTCTTCTCTCTCAGAACCCTACTTGTTCCCAGGCCGTGATGTACGACTGTGAAATTGATAATATTCTTATATAGCCACGGGAGCCACGCTTCTCTCGACTTCATGTAGCACGGTATTTCTCTCCCCTCGTTCATTTTGTTGAGAGTTGTGTGCTCCTAACGGCTGAGTGCCGTGGAAACCTCGTTACAGGTCTACGGAACTTGATAGCGCGGTGTATGATGGGTAACAATAACGGTGTTACTTACGGAGATGACACGGGAAATATGTGGGAGATTACTGCAGAGGAATTGTGACGGGCGGGCAGACGACTTACTGTAGGATCAATACCAGAGCTAAAAATGTTTTATTTGATAACAGCAAGTCCATTACTTACAGAAGAATCAAATATATAGAATAGGACTTACGATAAAGCTCAAATTTACTGTTCTCATATTAAATAATGTGTTTCTGTATTTTGTATATTAGTAAAAACAAAACCAGAGCTAAGAATGTTTTACTTGGAAATAATGATTAAAATAATGAGTAAAACTGCCAATCTTTCATAACTAATCTTTGATGACAAATTGGGTATTTACAACTCTAGTGTTTGTGAGCTGGGCCATGCATTATGGCTAAGTAACTAAATTACGTTATTCATGTCAACATCTTGTTGGTATAATACAATTATTTGGAGAGTATGCAAGAGGGGTCAAGCGATGTGTTCGTCAAAAGTGACACAACAGAGAGAAGAGAAGAACAAAGAATTTGAAAAGTCATGTTCCTAGGACAGTGGTGGCCAACCTATGGCACACGCGTGCCACAGTTGGCACTCAGAGCCTCATCAGCTGGCACGCGACTAAAATATACTTCTTTAAACAAACCAACCAAGCCCAACCCCCCCCCCCCCTTTTTCGGGTGTAATATTTTTTTTATTGGTGGTTGATAAGTTGCTTCAAACAAGTGTGGTTTGGTTGAAAATTTGGGACGCGGCACCAAAATGATTTACCATTATTACCATTACTGTCCGAGGACAACTGTAATATAGTCAAGTGTTGTTTTAAGATCAACTATAATAATTTTATATAGACAATACATGTTTTAGATCAACTATAAAATAGACAAGTCGTGTTTTATAGCCCAAATAAAACATAAAAATAAAGGTGGTGTTCTTACTTTCTAGGCTTCCACAGCAGACATGACGATGAGTTATACTGCACTGGACAATCTATCTTCTGGTGTCGGACATTGGGTCAATATTTGGTAGATGGTATCAAGTTGGTTTATTCCAATAGAAGTTAACGAACTCTCTTGTGATTAATTGCTCAAATGTCATAAATCCTTCGTCAGTACAGTGAGACTTGGATCATATAAGCTTTGTTAAAGAACTTACTTATACTGATGTATGCACGGGTGTACGGCAATATTCCTGAAAACGGCAAATGATCCAATTAGCATGAATATGTTGAAGACAAATCAACATTTAACTTCTCGATAGAATGTCTTGTAAAAAGGACTCAAATAGAAGAAGATTCCAAAAAGCCCAACAATTGAATCCATTTCATAGCACTAGACTAAACCATCATAGCACTAATATAAACCATCATAGCACTAGACTAAATTATCATTGCACTAGACTAAATTATCATAGAACTAGACTAAACTATCATAGCACTAATATAAACCATCATAGCACTAGACTAAATTATCATGGCACTAGACTAAATTATCATAGCACTAGACTAAACCATCATAGCACTAGACTAAATTATCATAGCACTAGACTAAACTATCATAGCACTAATATAAACTATCATAGCACTAGACTAAACTATCATAGCACTAGACTAAATTATCATAGCACTAGACTAAACCATCATAGCACTAGACTAAACTATCATAGCACTAGATGAAACTATCATAGCACTAGACTAAACTATCATAGCACTAGACTAAACTATCATATTACTAGACTAAAGTATCATAGTACTAGACTAAATTATTATAGCTCTAGACTAAACTTTCATAGCACTAGACTAAACTATCAAAGCACTAGACTAAATTATCACAGCACTAGACTAAACTATCACAGCACTAGACTAAACTATCATAGCACTGGACTAAAGTATCATATAACTAGACTAAATTATCATAGCACTAGACTAAATTATCATAGCACTAGACTAAACTATCATAGCACTAATATAAACTGTCATAGCACTAGACTAAATTATCATGGCACTAGACTAAACTATCATAGCACTAGACTAAACTATCATAGCACTAGACTAAATTATCATAGCACTAGACTAAACTATCATAGCACTAGACTAAACTATCATAGCACTAATATAAACTATCATATCACTAATATAAACTATCATTGCACTAGACTAAACTATCATAGCACTAGACTAAACTATCATATCACTAATATAAACTATCATTGCACTAGACTAAACTATCATAGTACTAGACTAAACTATCATAGCACTAGATGAAACTATCATAGCACTAGACTAAACTATCATAGCACTAGACTAAACTATCATAGTACTAGACTAAAGTATCATAGTACTAGACTAAATTATTATAGCTCTAGACTAAACGTTCATAGCACTAGACTAAACTATCAAAGCACTAGACTAAACTATCATAGCACTGGACTAAAGTATCATAGCACTAGACTAAATTATCATAGCACTAGACTAAACTGTCATAGCACTAGACTAAATTATCATAGCACTAGACTAAACTATCATAGCACTAGACCAAACTAACATAGCAAAAGACTAAACTATCAAATTCATAGCACTGGACTAAACGATCACAGCACTTGGCGAGACGATCAAATATCTCCTAGACATGTAGATTGCTGTTAATCACATCTTAATTACTTATCCCAACACGCGGAAACAACTTCTTCCAACACGTGAACTCGCCGCACCTGAAGGACAATGTCAGCATAACAGTCAAACACGAGATCTACAAATAATGGAGTTACCAATGTGACTGAGAGTCTAGATCAGATGGACGAAGACACGCCGAGTGGTAGAAATGAATTGATGGACCGCGATTCTCTAAGCCACTGGCGAAGAAATAAATAAATTGACACATTCAAGGACCCGACCTAAGAAGTGTGAACGAATTTGGCGGCCAAAATACTAAGAAAAAAAATTGTCACATCTAAGGCGCCTGCTCTCTCTCTCTCTCTCTCTCTCTCTCTCTCTCTCTCTCTCTCGCTCCTGGAACCATTCACGAAATGAAAGAATGTAAACGCTGGCGTCCCACGGAGGGATGCCGAAAGCGAAGGGATAGGGGGGAGTGATTTCCCATTTGCCCATCTACTACTCAAAGGAAGAAGACTCGAATCGATGACGCGGAATTGGCCTCGCTCCGCCTGTAGGTGAGCCCGCCCTCGCCTCACCCCCGCGCTGTGTACAGATCTGCGGGCAAATAAAGGGAGACAACGAGCCGTGTCTGATGAGTCCCGCTGTTCAATAATATTATTGTTACTTTAGTGCTCGTAGTATTTCCTCACACCGCTTACCTCGACCTTGTGACGTTGTCTCCTGGCTCAGAATGTCTCTCTACGAGCCGGGTGTCGAGGCCAGGAACAGAAGGTTGGTGCGTGGAGACGCACTCAGAGACTAAACAGAATTAACTTTTAGAGAATGTGTCTGGTGTTGTCTGGTCAGTACAGAGACTAAACACAAATAACTGGGAGGGAGTGTGTCTGGTGTTGTCTGGTCAGTACAGAGACTGAAATAACTGGGAGGGAGTGTGTCTGGTGTTGTCTGGTCAGTTCAGAGACTGAAATAACTGGGAGGGAGTGTGTCTGGTGTTGTCTGGTCAGTTTAGAGACTAAAATAACTGGGAGGAGTATGTCTGGTGTTGCGTGGTCAGTTCGCCAAACTGACATGTCACGGGGTCATTCTGAGGTAGGGAGCTTGGTTTAGGGGTTAGTTGAGGGTTTTCGAAATTAAATGTAACGTTGTAGAGTCTTCTTAATGGACACCTTGGCGGCAAGTGATTTACAATTAACATATGAGGAGATAGACACACTTGTTTGTCGGTAGACACACTTGTTTGTTGGTAGACACACTTGTTTGTTGGTAGACACACTTGTTTGTCGGTAGACACACTTGTTTGTTGGTAGACACACTTGTTTGTCGGTAGACACACTCGTTTGTCGGTAGACACACTCGTTTGTCGGTAGACACACTCGTTTGTCGGTAGACACACTCGTTTGTCAGTAGACACACTCGTTTGTCGGTATACATTCTCGTTTTTGTTGGTAGACACTTGTTTGTTGGCAGACACACTTGTTTGTTGGTGGACACACTTGTTTATTGGTAGACACACTTGTTTGTTGTTAGACACACTTGTTTGTTGGTATACACGTGTTGGTTTTATATTAAAAGAATCAGTTGCAATCATTTCTGGGTAAATATTAAACTAGCCTATGGACCTAATATGTCTATATTAAGAGCAGTCAATACAAACATAATTTTGGTAAGTCTGGTAATAATTGTACTAATGTTCAAAAATCCTATTACTAGATCTTCCACTTAAACAACTCCTTACAAATACACAGAACTTCTGGGTCATCATTACCTCTACAAGAGTTCACGGTAAATAGCTCCAATCACTAGAACTTCGGACAAATAACTCGCAACACTAGAACTTCCGGACAAATAACTCGCAACACTAGAACTTCCGGACAAATAACTCGCAAATAACTCGCAACACTAGAACTTCCGGACAAATAACTCGCAACACTAGAACTTCCGGACAAATAACTCGCAACACTAGAACTTCCGGATAACTAGCTCGCAACACTAGAACTTCGGTGTGTAATTTCGAGAACTAACTCCTGATATAGAGTCGATGACGTTGTTCACTTGTAACACCTATTAACATTCAAATACATTCTCTTGAACCTGGAACAAGAAATCTGAATGGAGCTTTCCTGTTCGATTTTTTAAAATGTCCTGGTATTATTGAAAGAGCTTTTCTTGTTTTCAGACAGGACCCGGATGCTATGGTGGTACTATTGTATTAGTCTTACTGTCAGACAGGACCAGGACACTATGGTGGTACTATTGTATTAGTCTTGTCAGGACCAGGATACTATGGTGGTACTATTGTATTAGTCTTGTTGACAGGTCCAGGATACTATGGTGGTACTATTGTAGCATCCATCTCCTTAACTGATCTTGAGAATAGTGCAGATCGTTGTTGTTGGCCGATTTTATATGCACGCTTGATTAGCCCCTTGTTCTCGCTTTTCAATGATTTTCGTTTCATTTTAACAGCTATTAATTTTTTTTTTCCTCCGTCATGATTGTCTTCTATTTTTTGGAAGAAATTTTAGCACAGGTTATTATACTTTGCACATATGAATACTGTCTAAATACAAAAATTGTAAAAACGTTTGATCACACACGAATATAATACACTATTAGACGGAGTGCTTAACACAGAAACATGCATCGAGCAGAAGTGCCGGCTCACAAATGAATTTCCAGGAAAAGTGACTTTCCTTTTCTGGGTCACTTGTTATGCGAATAGTCGCTCGTTAAGGGGGCTTTTTTTTTTTCAAAAACGATACTGCTCGTTACGAGAGGTGCTCGTAATGAGAGGTTTCATTGTATTAAAATATACATGGCCTTCAGTGGCGTAACCAGGGGTGCGGACAGGGTGGGCCTTCCCATCAGGGGTGACACCAAAATTTAAAATTTTACTGTGTACGATTTCATGTCCAAAACAATAAATAATAAAAAGAGAGAGGTCGAATTGTTTTCACGAAATACAATGAAATACGATAAATCGAAAACAATAATAAAAAAAGTTCTAACAAACTACAATAAAACAAAGTAGGAAAAAAAGAAAAGAAACACCAGCACAAGCGGTGACAACATAACATAAAAATCTGTATGTTCCCGTTATTTGGCACTGGAAGATTCGGAGGAGTTCTATTGGTTTAGTCATGAGGGGGTTACACCATGAGCTACCGCTCCGGGTGACACCATGAGCTACCGCTCCGGGTGACACCATGAGCTACCGCTCCGGGTGACACCATGAGCTACCGCTCCGGGTGACACCAACCCTTGTGAGGCCTCTGGTTCACCAAATAAGTAACATTAAATATTGTAGAGAACCTTGGTTGTTGTTGTGTTTACTATCTCTGGTTCTTTCACTCTATTTCTTCACTCAGTACACTCTCTAGGTTACTTATTATTCAAATACTAACTCAAAGACTCATAAACAACTAAAATCTATGTTTATTTTCTAACTTCTTTGCTCTAACTATGGTTACTCTATCTAACACTCGCCCCTATTTCACTATCCATCTGTGCTCCTAACTCTGTCTTTCTGTGTGTGAGTGTGTGCCTCTGTCCGTCCGTGCGTCCCCTCTAATACCCGTCATTCTCCGCCCCCTAATTCCCATTGTCCGAAAGTCAACTGTCAATCATCTTGTACCTCCCCTAGATAAGACGGGGTGTGTTTGGTTTGACGTAATCTATCTCTGGTCACTAATCCCCCTTCCCTCGTTCGCTGCTTCGACCCGTTCTCAATTGTCGGCTCCTTTCATCTACTAGTTCCGGCCAAGTACCTCGGACTGCCTGCTCAGTTCTTGTCTTCAAAGAATCGTTCGCGGCTTCCATGCTCTTTGATTCCCAATTCAAGCAAGGTAACATCTGAACGTCACATTTCGCACCTCTGGCCCTCTGGGGCACAAAGGACCAAACATTCTCTAGAGCCCTAAACGCCCTAAATTCCCGACAATATAAACAGTAACAATAGAAGATCTTTAAATGTCTAATGTATGAATTTTTTTTCTGTTGAGAATCAAGAGCTTCTTTCAGGTCACATGCCTAGGTTTGGGACCGCCCATAAAGTACGTCACTCTATTTTTGACAATTTTTAACCCCTCCCCCCTCCTGTCACAAATCTCGGAAATCCCCCAAAAGAAAGTCACACTTTCGTACAAAATTATATTTTTTTATTAACAAAATAATTAAAATTTAACAGAAAACACCGTGACGTCACACATGGCCAGACACCCCCTGTCACAATATATACACCCCCTCTGGAGCGTGACGTACTATATGGGCGGCCCCTTTTCTGTCTTTTGTATACACGGCTGCAAACTTTAGGATTTCTGCTCTTTGAACGTCCTCCCGCTACTTTTAGTTTTTCTGCCTTTAGGACTTTAGGGTGTCCCGTGTTTAATATTAGATTTCGACGACTGAGTTGTCCCTCCCCACTCCCCACAATGCCAAATCTTAGCCCCCATACATGTAGGAGTTGTTGGCCCTTCGTGACCTCCCTAGGCCATCAAATAAAACAGCCATCAGGAAACTGTGACTCAATAGACATGCACTAAGAGATGACAGTAGTCAATTGCTTAACACTAAAACTCGGCAGTGGTCTGATATCATGGATCGACATGAAACTGGACGCCGGGCAAAGACCGTGTAATCCTACAGGAGAATGGAGTGGCCGGCGATCAACTTGTGCGTGTCGGCACGTCAGCTCCTGGCATTGTCCCTGGTTTTATGAGAGAGCGGGGCAAGGAGACGGTTGTCAGACTAACCGAGAGGAATTCCATGTTTTAAACAACGCTCAGTAATTTTTGTCTACTGGCGCCCCTAGAGAACACCATTCTGTAATGTAGGGTTACAATATACTCGATGAAAAGAGGGCTACGCAATATATTGGGACAGAGTTTAGTATTAAAGCTACAGTGTCGAGTATGTGTTTGTGTGAATTGATGAACCATCAAAAATGCCCTTGGTTTAAGAAATACGGTATCATAAATATTTTTTAAAATTTGTGCTGGTAAAGTTCTGGAATAAAGTATAAACTGACTTTTTTAAATGTATCAAAATGAAAAAGAGAGTAAAATATTGGGGAGCGATATAGAACCAGAATTAAGTGTGTATGAGTCACCGTTCTGTAATAAAGTATAACGTGTGTGTGGACAAAATAGTTCTAGAAAAACAGTGAAACTAATACATTGCCTAGACTAGGTCTATAGCAGACTCCATCAATACAGCAGACACATTGCCTGGAGTAGGTCTAGGGTAGACTCCGTATGCCAAACGTGTTCCAACAGTTCAGCTGTTGTATAACGTGCCAGACATTTCATATTCAGACAGACTCGAGAGTCATCACCTACGGCGTTTACTAGTAAATTAGTACATGCGTATTTTTTACCCCTACTCGTGAATGTCTAGCAATCTTCTCTCACATACTCATACATTTTGCATTCTTCTCTCATACATTGTGTAAGTTTGTCATTTGTTTTCAGCTGGTCGTTGAGACCACCGTTGTGAGGGACTCCCTGCAGTGGCGGATTTAGCTATAGGGCAGGGGGGGGGGCGGGTCGCCCCCCCACGCTCCAGTTGGGTCTAAAATGGCGCCCCCCTGAGACGCCTTCATGAATACTAAAAAGGTGTAGCTAGAGCAGAAAAAAGATTGCTAAACACGAAAATTTTAATCGACACTAAACTCCAATACGACTATATTGGCTTGCTAAATATCGTATTCCAAACTGTAATATCTGGTTTGGTCAGTCAGGAGCGTCGCTAAGAGGAAAAGAATAGAAAAATATTGAAACGAATGATAGACGTGGCGTTTTTCTTGATTCTTAACAAAACCAGGTTTGCCATTTAGAGTACACAGAGAAAATTCTCGCTTGAGACTTTAGGGATGGTAGTTGTAGAAATACTTGAAATATTTGTTAAATCTTAAGTTTATTAGCCAACTATGATTCCAATTTGGACAGTCATCTAGAGTTTAAAAGAAAAATGAAATTTATTTAAGTCATGATGTGCACATTGATTTAATTCAATCATTTGCATCTGAAATATTGGTAGCAATTGATAATAAAGTTTAGTCTTCACATTTCTTTTCTGTAATTATCGATTAAACCATTGATATACCTAAAATTGATAAGATGTCACTTTACGTTNAGTTTTAAAATCAGGAAATGTTGTGGAAAGATTTATAGGCTTTTATACTTTTGTAAACAGCAATGCTGCATCCGAATTTGCTGAGAAGATTCTAACGGAACTACACATTACAAAAGCGGAACAGTGATATCACAATCTGCGGAGGAAAGGCATATGATGGTGCATCTGTGATGTCTGGAATTAAGAGTGGCCTTCAAACTTTCACACAATGCCATCTATTTTCATGGCTGTGCCCATGTTTTAAATTTGGTCACCATCGAAGCAATGTCTGTAAACAGTGTTGTATACAGCTGTTTTTGGCATAGCTGAAAGGTTGTATGCATTCTTTACGTCTAGTTTACCACGTCTACATACTCTTAAAAAACATCATAAATCTCAATATGAATCAACAATAGATACTCTGAACTGAAATGACTTTCTTCTACAAGATGGGCAAGCCGTAGGCCGTAAGTAAGCTTCAGTTGATGCAGTTAATGGATCATTCTCTGCTTTTCTAGCCACTCCAGAACATATAATTTCAAGGCCATCAACACAACATAAAGGAAGTGTCAGAGCAGAAGCCATTGGACAATCTGCTTTAATAACAAAATATTCTTTTGGTTTTTCTGATTTTATTTGTACAAAAGTTGGTTGATATTTTCATGTTATTAGACCACTTGCAGCTCAAGAGTATTGACATTGCAATTGCAAAACGATTGATCGATGTTGGAACAAATAAGTTTGTTGAAATGAGAAGCGATCAAGCCTTTTAAAATTCGGAAAGTAGATATCTAATCATTTATTAAAGAAAATTGATCGAAACTAGATGTTGAAAACAAAATTTAAAGAAACGCGAATTGCAGAAAATAAAAGTAGGGCAGGTGAACTTAGTAGAGATGAAAGAGCTAATGATCCAACTAACAGTTTTAAATCTGAAACGTACTTCATTATCTTGGATACACTTTTAAAATAAATAGATGATCGATTTAATGACTTTAGGGGCGCTGCTATTTATTTCTATTGTATTGATCCATCACAAATGTTGGAAGAAAATAAAGATCATCTTCGAAGTTTATGCAAAATTTACAAACACATTAACCTAGAAGAAGTAATCATTGAATATTATACCAACAAAAATTTTTATGCATCACTATCTAGTGAGCTACGATTTAAAGAGTTTCTGCCATTCTTGACTGAAAAATAAATGGCATCAGGTCTCTATAGTTTGTCAATATTCTATAAAAATTTACTTGAATCTTCCTGTTTGATTGAAAATCATCAAAAATTATTTGCGCTCAACAATGACAAACGAACGTCTGTCTGGATTAGCATTAATTTCAAATGAACGTGATCTAGGTGAAAACGTTGACTTTTAATCAACGATAAATCGTTTCGCTTCACGTAGAAAGGAATTTAAATAAGGCTCAGAGGCATATATAAATTCGTATAAACTAAGTTTCTTTCTTAGATCAATGAATATGCTATTGAAATAAATAAACGTTACTATGTTGAAAACATATCTGTTTATATTTATTCCTTCTGTTTGAACTGTTTGTTGTTGATTTGGAAAATTTACTAAATTAGTAGGCTAATAATTAGTATTGACAAGGGCTGCGGAAAAGAACTATTAATTTCTCGACTAATCCTTAAAAAGTTTAAGGATTAAAACATTTTTAACCATCAATCGACTTATCACTTAAAAGTAATTGGAAGTCAAAAAGTAAAAAAAAAATATCGGCTGATAAATAATGAATTTCTTGAAGATTACACGAACATTTTGGTTTTAAAATATTGACTGACGGCATGTTCAAAATGTTGATAAAGTTCGCCTACTTATCAAACCAAATGAAAAGCGTATTAAGCTAATGCCAGTAATGGAGTTTGACTCTGAGACAGATATGATGACAGCTCTTCTGATGAACTACTGCGTTACAAAATGGAGATGAAAGTTATTGAATCCATTAATCCTGTACAATGGTGGAAAAATAATGAACACCGATATCCGATAATATCATTCCTTGTCAAGACCGTTGTGAGCATAACAGTTTGAGTTTCCTCAGTTCCATGTGAATGATTGTTCAACTCGGCTGGTTATATTGTCAATTAGATACACTCATCATATTAACATAATAATGTCAAGACACTTGTCTTTTTGCGTAGTTGGTTAAAAGGAATATAGAAAGGAGACATGCCCGCGTTATTTAGATTTTCAACAAGAACGTGAAATAAATGTTACTTATGACATCATAAATTAAAATATTTGGCTTTAATCGAAATTAACGATTAATTAATCGTTATTTTTTCAAAAGTTATCAATTAAATTTAAATTAATGGTTAACAGCCCTAGTATTTACCCAATGCACTGATATTAGTAAAATTTTGCGGCGCCCCCCTGAAATTCTCCTGGCCCCCCCACGCAGACAAAGCTAAATCCGCCACTGACTCCCTGCAACTCTTCAAGTCTGTCACCAACATCACCACCGTTGTGAGGGACTCCCTGCAACTCTTCAAGTCTGTCACCAACATCACCACAGTTGTGAGGGACTCCCTGCAACTCTTCAAGTCTGTCACCAACATCACCACCGTTGTGAGGGACTCCCTGCAACTCTTCAAGTCTGTCACCAACATCATCACCGTTGTGAGGGACTCCCTTCAACTCTTCAAGTCTGTCACCAACATCACCACTGATGTGAGGGACTCCCTTCAACTCTTCAAGTCTGTCACCAACATCACCACTGATGTGAGGGACTCCCTGCAACTCTTCAAGTCTGTCATCAACATCACCACTGATGTGAGGAACTCCCTGCAACTCTTCAAGTCTGTTACCAACATCACCACTGATGTGAGGAACTCCCTGCAACTCTTCAAGTCTGTCACCAACATCACCACTGATGTGAGGGACTGCCTGCAACTCTTCAAGTCTGTCACCAACATCACCACTGATGTGAGGAACTCTCTTCAACTCTTCAAGTCTGTCACCAACATCACCACTGATGTGAGGAACTGCCTGCAACTCTTCAAGTCTGTCACCAACATCACCACTGATGTGAAGTGAGATCTACACTGAAAGTATATTGTCCTTACACAGTACACAGTCCATCAAAATTAAGTTTATGGTATTACCTGATTTCTCAGAAATGCATTGTCAATGCACTGGCCAAAAGGCCACAACTGTTCCATATACCATTTTTACCTGTACTTTTTAACACTTTATCATTTGAACTCGCATTGTTTTAGTGCATTTCCGGCAAAAGTCTTACTAGTTTTACCAAGCATCGCTCTCTTTGTTAACTTCATTTTTTGTCAAACAAAATAAATTGCTAAATAATTTACAAAGTCTGTAACATAATTTTGATAAAGCATTGGCCACTTCACTAAAATTTCTTGTCGACATTCTGAAAAATATCCTTTGATGGGTCTTTTACTCCACAGGCACATATTTTAGACCCTCTAATGCAGTGATTCTCAAAAATTTTAGAATGGCGGACCGGCAGGAATTTTTTCATTGCACCTGGTACCTGTGAATTATTTCCTTTGTAGTGATGTGAAAGTAAATTGTAATTTCTTTTACTTTTTTATGTATGTGTTGATTGCAACAACAAAAATAATGTTAAATAAATTAATAAAATATAAACTTATTTTAAAATTTAATAGCGTTAATATTAACGTTTGCAAATTGAGGATTATAATTATATATTTCTGTGCTTTCTTGCGAACAGCGGATCACCACTTAGACAAGCACTGCTAAATTGTACAGGTATTGATGCTTGATGTGATGAAACGGTTTATTATGTGTAAATGTATAAATGCATGTTTGGTTAGACCAGTGGTTCCCAAAGTGGTCCGTAAGGACCCTCAGGGGTCCGCGGAACCGTTCAGGGGGTCCGTGGAAAATTGAAATTAATTTCTGGGTCACTGAACAACGTCAGGTTTAGTATAAAAATAATAAAATTATGCTTTTTAAACTAAAATATTGTGGATATAAAAACAACAATGAATACACAGCTAGCAATTTTTAGATCCTGAGTAAAATGTTGTTTGACCTAGAGAAGGAAAGAAGAAAAAAACTACTATATTTCCACAGCTGTAACCAATCAAAATGCTTGGTTAATTGAAAGGTATGTCAAGTTTGATGCGTGAGAAAGGCGGAGACCCTATATAATATGTAGGTCATAAAAATACTATCTTTTAACGGAAATGGCGATGATTGCAGGGTTCGGTAAATTTTGACGTGTCGGTGGTAAGTCATATTTATCTAAGACAGGAAGAATCCAGCTTTCTATTGATACCACATTTGATATGATTGGACGATTCAAAATACTTGAATGGAGTCAGATAAATAATTCTTTTTTCAAAATTCGAGCAAAACACCATTTTAGAGAGGTAGCAAAATAATAAATTTAAAAATTTTTTTTTTTAAATATATTATGATAAACATTTTAAAATATAATCAACATTAAAAACTTTCCTTACAATGCTAATAAATTGAAACATAGAAATCTCACCGCTGCCCCCCCCCCTTTTTTTTCTCTTCAAAGTTTAAGATGGCGCAGTGTGAGACATACTAACGAAATAGTTTTATGCCGCAACGCAATGATGCTGCTACTCTACCAGCATAAATTGCCTACAATATTCAGTCTAAAAGAGTCGTACATGTAATCGACAATTATTGTTACCTAATGCTGATACGAAATGTACAAACAATTTCCCCAATCTAAGGCTAAAAGAAGTTTAGTATTGTTCGTTGGAAGTTGTGATACAGTTGAATTTTGTATTACTATTGATTATCATGATAGTTTAATTTTGAACGTAAGTGTAAGTATATACTAATACTTGAATAGGCTACAATTTATATCTTTTGAAAACAATATGTTTGTGGGAAGATGGAGCTACAGCCAGAGGGGTGTTCGCTAGCATGCCTAGGCCTAGCAGATCAGACCAGTGGTGGGGTCTTAAACGAAGGGAGCAAAGTTTGGTGACCCAAATGCGCACCGAGCATTGCCCAACCAAATCTTATTTTAACAGGCTGGATCACAACAGGGACCCCAACTGCCGCCATTGCAGCCAAACCTCTGAGACGATCACACATTTGTTGACGTCATGTCCCGTGCTTGACATAGCCGGGGAGGTTGGGGGGGCAGGGGAGTCCTACGTTCAGACAATGTTGTATGGCACTGCCCAACAGATGGAGCAGATTGCCCAAGTAATAGCCAAGACCTTAAGAGAGTAGATCTCAGGTCCAAAGAATATGTGTTTAGTTTAGTTAACATTTTCAAAATAGTTATTAAGGTTCATTTTGAAAAAAAAAAATAAACTCACAAAGTGATCTTAATTTTTTTTTAATTTTATAACAATAAATGGAATTGTATCATTGGGTCTTACGTCAAATAAATCTATAGGGTTTTACTGCAGCATTCCAATAAAAAAGTTAATAATTAATGGTTAATTAACCTTTGAAATAAAACATTTGATCTACAATTTTTCTTATATTTATATGCCCTTTTTAACAGATGAGTGAGCCGAAGAAAAAATGTAGACAATACAGTGTTGAATTTATGAAATATGGATTTTTTCATCAAAAGGAAGTAGTATTTTACCAATGTGTCTTCTGTTAAATAAAACATTTTCGAATGATTCGACGAAACCTTCCAAGCTTAAGGAACATTTCATGAAAATCCATAGTGATGAAACAAATATAAAGATTTAACGGGTTTTTTTTTTTTTAAATTATTATTATTGTTTTTTTTTTTATTTAAGTAGTTAAAGAAACATATTTGAAAACCCCATCACTTCAACAACTCATAGGGACAACATTTAAGTGAGATGACGATGTACTTCGTGCGTCTTATAATTTTTCTTTATTTTTTGCAAAGTCTGGAAAGCCCCACATGATGTGTTCAGAACTTATTTACCAGCTGTAATTAAGGTGATAGTATTGTGTTGCACAAACCAGCTTTCGACATCACAAAATATTCAATTGAGCAATAATTCAGTCCAAAGAAGGATTAATAAAATGGCTCAGTGTGTTGAAAATTCATTATGTGAGTACTTAAAAACATCTTAATTTTCTCTACAGCTTGACGAGTCCACTTAACCAGGAAACGAGGCTTTAATTTTAGCTTATGTAAAATTTATAAAAGAAGGACAATTTTGCCAAGAACTATTGTTTGCTAAACTTTTGGAAACAGATAAGGTGAAACGTTATTTACTGAATTAAAAATATTTTACGATGAAAAAGCTATACACTTGACTACTATCATCTATGTTGCCACTGATGGTGCTCCGGCAATGGTAGAAAGATACCCAGACATTCTGGTATACTTAAAACAAGCTGTACTACCAGTGACGGATTTAGCTTTGTCTGCGTGGGGGGGGCCAGGAGAATTTTAGGGGGCGCCGCAAAATTTTACTAATATCAGAGCATTGGGTAAATACTAGGGCTGTTAACGATTAATTTAAATTTAATTGTTAACTTTTGAAAAATTAACGATTAATTAATCGTAAATTTCGATTAAAGCCAAAAATTTTAATTTATGATGTCATAAGTAACACTCATTTCACGTTCTTGTTGAAGATCTAAATAACACTGGCATGTCTCCTTTATATATCTACTTTTCACCAACTACGCAAAAAGACAAGTATGTTGACATTAATTGGTTCACATGATGAGCGGATCTAATTGACAATATAACCAGCCGAGCTGAATAATCATTCAAATGGAACTGAGAAAACTTAAACTGGTATGCTCAAAACGGTCTTGGCAAGGAATGACCTTATCGGATATCGGTGTTCATTAATTTTCCACCATTGTACAGGATTAATGGATTCAAGAACTTCCATCTCCATTTTGTAACGCAGTAATTCATCAGAAGAGCTGTCGTCATTTCTGTTTCAGAGTCAAACTCCATTACTGCCATTACCAAAATGTTCGTGTAATCTTCAGGAAATTATTTATCAGCCGCATTTTTTTTTTTTTTAATTTTTTGTTGACTTTTTGACTTCAAATTATTTTTAAGTGTTGGGTCGATTAATTGTTAAAAATAATTTAATCCTTAAAATTTTTAAGGATTAGTCGAGAAATTA
>MUZC01004453.1:440914-451751 GCA_002072015.1 Radix auricularia
GTTCGAATCCACACGAAGGTGAGGATTTGTTCTCGCGGCCTGAGGAGTCCCTGAGTCACCCAGCTCCGAATGGGTACCTAGCTAGACAATAGTTAGGCGGCTGGGGTAATGCGTGGAACCCCTATAGCCGTGGCCTGTGACCGCTGCATCACTTGCCAACAGATCATCTCTCATGGTCTGTGGATGCAATTATCTTCTGCATAGAAGGAGCGTCTGTATATCTAAGATAAGATATATCATGTGAGATGAATTTATGACATCTCGTGTGATGTGTGTCATTGGTGTCATAAATGACATGGTTGCATGTAGTATCCCAAATATACAATTAAAAACCCAGAAATGACATTTGATGAATGAAGCAAATAATAAATATAAATGTATAGTAAAACAATTGTATGACCTTAGCACATGGTTTTATTTGATGTTATCCAATGACCAAATCATAGATCATCACAAACATTTTCTGATCCATGACAATACACTTCTCAGTGGACACTGATCCATGACAATACACTTCTCAGTGGACACTGATCCATGACAATACACTTCTCAGTGGACACTGATCCATGACAATACACTTCTCAGTGGACACTGATCCATGACAATACACTTCTCAGTGGACACTGATCCATGACAATACACTTCTCAGTGGACACTGATCCATGACAATACACTTCTCAGTGGCAACTGATCCATGACAATACACTTCTCAGTGGACACTGACCCATGACAATACACTTCTCAGTGGACACTACGAAACATTTTCCGGAAAACACANCCAACAGATCATCTCTCATGGTCTGTGGATGCAATTATCTTCTGCATAGAAGGAGCGTCTGTATATCTAAGATAAGATATATCATGTGAGATGAATTTATGACATCTCGTGTGATGTGTGTCATTGGTGTCATAAATGACATGGTTGCATGTAGTATCCCAAATATACAATTAAAAACCCAGAAATGACATTTGATGAATGAAGCAAATAATAAATATAAATGTATAGTAAAACAATTGTATGACCTTAGCACATGGTTTTATTTGATGTTATCCAATGACCAAATCATAGATCATCACAAACATTTTCTGATCCATGACAATACACTTCTCAGTGGACACTGATCCATGACAATACACTTCTCAGTGGACACTGATCCATGACAATACACTTCTCAGTGGACACTGATCCATGACAATACACTTCTCAGTGGACACTGATCTATGACAATACACTTCTCAGTGGACACTGATCCATGACAATACACTTCTCAGTGGACACTAATCTATGACAATACACTTCTCAGTGGACACTGACCCATGACAATACACTTCTCAGTGGACACTGATCCATGACAATACACATCTCAGTGGACACTGATCTATGACAATACACTTCTCAGTGGACACTGACCCATGACAATACACTTCTCAGTGGACACTGACCCATGACAATACACTTCTCAGTGGACACCAAAACAATTTAAGAAGATTGGCCCACTATTCAAACTTTAAAAAGATGACTTTAAATAACTTACTTTTCTTGCAATTGACTTCAAATTACTTGTTAGTCTATTAAAATCACGTAATATATGTGTCTTAAAATGACTCTATATTAGTGTCATTAAATGAGGTCAAAAAGTGCAACTAAGTGTCCCTAATGATATTAAACATTTGACTTTCTCCTTGTCTCTGTATGAGGGACAAAGAAGACGGATTAATGATTAACTCTGATGTGCCAGATAACCTGAACAGATTAATGATTAACTCTGATGTGCCAGATAACCTGAACAGATTAATGATTAACTCTGATGTGCCAGATAACCTTATCACTCTGCACTTAGCTGTCAACAGATGAGTCATTTCATTGTTATTCTTATATAAGATACTATGGTATCACAGATCTTACACATATCAGAACAAAAAACATTTATTTTAATTGACTGTTTATAAGTCAGGGAGTTGAAAGAGAAATTTTTATGGCACTGATTGTAGTCATTTGCACCAATCATAAACCATAGTAAAACTTTTGAGCTGCTGTCACATATAGTTTGGACTTACATCAGAGAGAAGGGACATCATCACATGGTGTCTGTAGTTTGTGTGAGGTCAACTATTACTATTACTGTACCACATCAGAGAGAAGGGACATCATCAAATATCAGACTGAAATAAAAACCAGCTTATATAGAAAGACAACAGTTGAACGTAGGAGATTGTCAGAGTCTCGATGGATTGCTCCGATTGCACCCAAACTTATGGGCCAGACGACAGCTCCTGGAGGGCGTCATGTTGCAGCGTGCTCAGGTTGTTCACAGACTTGCGTACATCACAGATAATCGTCCTAACCTGAAAAAAATCACAAGACATTTTTCTTCCAGTGATAAGAGCTGAACAAATTTATTAAAAAAAGATGGAACAATCTATGAGAAATCGAGATTTAAAATTTAAGCCGATTTTTCTCTAAACCCTTTTGTCAACAGATGATACATCACACAAAAATTACTGATTGAAGATTTAAAATGTAAGACTTGCCATATTACAACAATAAATTATTTCAATAGTAAACATTTTTCAATGTTTGAAAAAAGAACTTATTTAGCAAAATTTTAAACAGACTTCAGGTTAAAAAAAAATAACGTAAAATTTCTAAAACTACAATAAGTAAACATTGAAGGAGCAAAACTTTTCAATAATAATATAATAATAAAAATTTTCAGTTCCATAGTTATTTGTTACAGTGATGCTGGTTGCCCTGACCTGATTGGTGAAGAACGTTGTCTCCCTTGGTTTCTCGCTGTACCTCTCAAACTGGTCAAGGCTGTCTTGTAACTTCAAGGTCAGAGTGTCATAGTTTCCTCTGACCACTTCCAGGACCTGGTGACAGACAAACATGTCATAGGTTAATGTCTGATGCTTTGGGGCACCAAGGTAACTGATAACTTGTATGTACAACGATGCTTTGGGGCACCAAGGTAACTGATAACTTGTATGTACAACGATGCTTTGGAGCACCAAGGTAGCAGGTACCAGCAAATTTGAATTCAAAATGGGAAATGTTAAAAGAATTGAACTACCTGCTTGGTAGTGAAAAGGGAAAATTCTATTTTTAGATCACCCGAATCAGACGAAAATCGAAAAGATACCAGAACCTCAGTGAAATAGTTTGTCCCAAATTATTGAGGCAATCACTCTCTGGTATCGTTGCTGACTTTTAGTGAATTCTCTCCATGGTATCGCTACCGGCAGTGATGTAATCATTTCCTGTAACCGATACTGAATTTAATGCAATCAAACAGAGCCAATCCTCCAAGGAATCGCCTTAATCGTTTCTAAAGAAATCAATGTAATCGTCCACTGGCTTCGCCTCTGAGAAATCAATGAAATTAGTCTCCGATATCGTAAGAAAAAATCAATGTTATCATCCGCCGTAAGAAGCCGATCGCAGCGATTTAGTGGCGCAGCCCAGTCACTGGAAATGAGGCGAACAACAAATTCGTTTCCTTTAGAGCAACAGGGGTGAAACCCTCCCCCAACCCCTTTAAACAACTGACCAACCCGAACGACTGAAGGTCTCCAGATCTCGGATCTTCTACGTGGACGGGGTCAGAGACTCAGTACACTAAGGTTTCTGGGGCACACACTTTCCAAGAATTGTGGGGCATAAATCTTCAGGTATGAGAGGAACATCTGCCGAGTGATGTCCCTTTGATGTCTATTGTTGTCAGATGTGACTCAAGGAGTGTTTCAAAATATTCTAGTCACGTGAGAAACACTTCAAAAAAAAACAATGGCCAGTCTGTACAAGTTCTACGACTCAACAAGTTTTAGGTTTGTTCATTATATGCTAGTCGTACGAGACTGCTAAATGGTTTATATATGCCAGACGTACTGGACTGCTAAATAGTTTATATATGCTAGACGTACTGGACTGCTAAATGGTTTATATATGCTAGACGTACTGGACTGCTAAATGGTTTATATATGCCAGACGTACTGGGCTGTTAAATGGTTTATATATGCCAGACGTACTGGACTGTTAAATGGTTTATATATGCTAGACGTACTGGACTGTTAAATGGTTTATATATGCTAGACGTACTGGACTGCTAAATAGTTTATATATGCTAGACGTACTGGACTGCTAAATAGTTTATATATGCCAGACGTACTGGACTGTTAAATGGTTTATATATGCTAGACGTACTGGACTGTTAAATGGTTTATACACTTTTATAAAGGTGTATTTTTTTTAAGGTTTTTTTCTATTCATTACAATATATAAATGTATGCTAATAACTCGAGCGTCAAAAGATGGCCTCTTTACCACCTGCCCGGTGCACGTGAACATTGCCAGATACAACAAAGATATCAAGCCAGAAAGACGGTTACACTCATATTTATCGTGTGCCAATATTTTCACAATAACATGCCATCGCGAGAATTTTTAAGTATTGTGAGGGGTGGGGTGCAAGGAATTTTTTATTAGCTAATCCCACCACCCCACCCCATGACGTTCTGAAAAGCACATTTTGTTTAACGTTCTGAAAAGCACATTTTGTTTAACGTTCTGAAAAGCACATTTTGTTTAACGTTCTGAATAGCACATTTTGTTTAACGTTCTGAAAAGCACATTTTGTTTAACGTTATGAAAAGCACATTTTGTTTAACGTAACCTGAGATTGGGTTTAATGTGTCTCGTTTGTCAGGACAGAGATGTCAGTCTAAGCTACAGAGGGGCATAAATATGTGAGTTAGGGAGACGTTAAGATAACAAAGATGGGATGATGTCCTTGTGGCTTTAGTCTGTCTGAGACGTTGGTCAACGGAACAAGGTCTTCAGAATAGCTGGCTGGTGTGTGTTGATGGCTGATTTGGTGTGGGATGTGATTGTGGAGGGGGGCGGATGATTTGTGTGGGGGTGATTGGTGTGGAAGATGATTGGTGTGGGAGTGATTGGTGTGGAAAAATGATTGGTGTGGAAAAGTGATTGGTGTGGGAGTGATTGGTGTGGGAGTGATTGGTGTGGAAGGTGATTGGTGTGGGAGTGATTGGTGTGGGAGTGATTGGTGTGGAAAGTGATTGAGGGGGTGATTTGTGTGGGAGGTGATTGGTGTGGTGGTGATTGGTGTGGGGGTGGTTGGTGTGGAAAGTGATTGAGGGGGTGATTGGTGTGGGAGGTGATTGGTGTGGAAGGTGATTGGTGTGGAAAGTGATTGAGGGGGTGATTGGTGTGGGAGGTGATTGGTGTGGGAGGTGATTGGTGTGGATGGTGATTGTTGTGGGAGTGATTGGTGTGGAAAGTGATTGAGGGGGTGATTGGTGTGGAAAGTGATTGAGAGGGTGATTGGTGTGGGAGAGGATTGGTGTGGGAGGTGATTGGTGTGGGAGGTGATTGGTGTGGGGGTGATTGGTGTGGGAGGTCATCGTTGTAGGAGATAATTGGTGTGGAAATCATTGGTGTGGTTGACCATGAAACAGTGCACAAAGTTAGATGCCGCAGGTGGCCATCCAAATATTACGTACACAAAAAAGTCGTATTTTTCGTACCCCCTCCCCCTGTTGCACTCCGTACATTTTCACCCCCACCCCCCACGCGTAAGTACAAATTCGCTACTCCCCCCACCCCTCCACCACCGGTTGAAAAATTACTTTTAAGCCAGAGTCAAAATATATTGGTTTTACTGTTTGGGGCAGTCCAGTAATGACGTCACGCGACTACGGGGTGGGGGTCAAGCATTTGTGACGATGTGTGAAGAAGGTGAGGGGGTGTTTAAGAATATGACATCGCATCAAAATGCGCAACTTTAAATAAAAGTTCCCATAAAATATTTGATTGCTTCAATTTATTTAATGAAATCTTCGATGGCTTCACACGTGTTAAAGATATTAGAGTGCAGCCTTACTAAATGCATATTATTTCTGACAACATGTCTATCAACAACTTCATCAATCACATTTGTCGCTCTGCCTATACTGCCATTCGTCAGATCAGTTCAATCCGTCATTACTTAACAGACAGTGCAACAAAAACTCTAGTCTGTTCTCTTGTTCTAGCTCGTATGGATTACTGCAATTCTCTTCTGTCAGGTGCGCCAAAACAATGCATTGAAAAACTACAGAGAGTTCAAAATTCAGCTGCAAGATTAGTTCTAAGGGCAAAAAGACATGACCATGTTACTCCACTACTTTACTCTCTTCATTGGCTACCTATACAAGCCCGAATTGATTACAAACTGGCCGTTCTGTGTCACAACTTCTTTTCTGACTCATGCCCTTCATATCTTACTGAACTTTTGTCAGTCTACTCACCAAGTCGTCAGCTACGCTCCTCTGCGGATACACGCATTCTCTGTGTTCCTAAGATAAGAACTAAAACATTTGGCGAAAGGTCATTCTCCTTTTGTGCAGCCAAACAATGGAATTCTCTTCCATTACACATCCGTAGCATTTCAACTGCTAAGTCATTTAAGACTGCACTTAAGACACATCTTTTTAAAATTTATTTTCAAAAATAATAAAACCACATTTCTGTAATTGATTAGCGTAGCTGATGTATTGAGTATACCGTATTGTTATTTATGTAGTTAATATGCTATGAATGTTTCTTTTTATTTATATATGTATTTTTGTTTCCATGTAAAGCGCTGTGAGCCTGGCTCCTTGCTGGGATACAGCGCTATATAAATCATCATTTTATTATTATTATTATTATTATATTTAAATTATGCAAAGTAATTTGCAACATGCTAATTTTCAATAAGAAAATAGGGGGTTTTGGTAGGGTGTGGGGTCAAAGCTTTTTGACGTCATATTGGTCTAAGTTTTTGTGACGAAGTTTGACAAGCGGGGTTGGGGGTAAAAAGAGACAAAAATCGCTGACGTCGTTTATGTACGGCCCATTTAAAGTTTTTTGTAACATCGTGTTTTTCATGTTAAAATTATTAAAGAAATACAATAGAAAACTCAGATTTTATTGTCTTCAACACTGAATGAAGAAACCGTCCATACATGACGTCATGCGCCTGGGGGTGGGGGCGGAGAAGAGTCACGCATTTGTGACTATGTAAGAAAAGGGGTAGGGGTGGTGTTTAAGAAATCAAAATCACATCAAAATGTGCTACTTTAAATAAAAGTGCAACTTGATTGATTAAAATTTATTTCGTTACATTTTCAATGGCTTCACACGTGTTACGATATTAGAGTGCAGACTTACGCTAAACACATATTTCAATGACAAAAATGTAATTTGAAACGTGGTAACGTTCAATAACCTTTTTTTTTTTTCTCGGGGGGGGGGGGGATCAGTCAAAGATTTAAGACGTCATATTGGAGAGCGGGGTGTAATTTTTCAGACAAGGGGGAAAAGGGGGGGGGGTAAATCGTCAAAATCGCGTGGCGTCATTCATGGACGGCCAAAAAAGTTATAAAATATAGCAATATAAGCAGTGAAATTGCCATCCCGTTATGTTTATATAACGGCTGAGACAACGGTAGGCGAAAGAAAAACTTCTACTAATTTAAAGAAATGGAAACATAATTCAGACGGATCTATTTTAGCAATTTGTGAACGTTTGGTCTGAATCAAAAATTAATTACTTTTGAATAATTAAAAGTTCAGAATTTCCTTTGCATTAAATTATAAAACATTATTGCATATTATTAGTCCTGACTCAGTCAGTCACGGATGCCGTTTGCAGTCTGAGCGCTTTACGTTACAAGGCTTAGTACAATGTAAATTAAATTTGTTGTGCGTACGCTTTCAGTGGAGACCCCCTTCCTCCTGTACGCATCCATACGCATAATGCCATTTTTCGAAAGTCCCCCCTCCCCCTGCTTGCGTACGCAATATATTGATGGCCCCCAGTTTCCATCAAAGAATGTAAACACTTAATCGCCGCATGACTTTATAATCAATAGCCATGTAGATGAGCACATTGACGAACGGACATCTTTTGATTTGCTTCCATTGATTTAAAATTGGAAGTAGCTAGACAAATCGAATTATTTCGAAGTGATGTTAAGAATGGTTTTAACTATATCTGTTTGAAGCTCCTCGGAACTAACATGAAATGTTTGAGCACTTAGAGATCTCCAACGAGCCAAGAAAGACGTTAGTAATTCCTGTACTTTCCAATGAGTGATTTCACTGTACACAAGCCACACGTTATGGGCGAATCTTATTGCCTTGCCCCAGGTGTTGTCGCCCACGCTACGCCACTGCTGCTAGCCTGCTAACAGCTTTCTATGAATAGCTCCAAGTGTGCAGACAACGTTCCATCTGGTCCGGTCCCTGAACCCCGTGGGAGAAACTTGTTAGAGCAAAGTTTGCGGTCGTCTGAGTGCTGGCCAATAGAATCCAACTGGATCGTTATAACCAAACCTACGTGCAAGGGAGACAACAAACTGGATCGTTATAACCAAACCTACGTGCAAGGGAAATAACCTTCAAAAATTCTTGCATTCATTTTAAAAAAAATAGTTTTAAATTTTGTGCAGACGTTCTGAATTTAGTTTAAGGGAATGATAATCAGAACTTTGTTGCCATCAAAGGTGTGATCTAAACTTTGTTGCCATCAAAGGTGTGATCTAAACTTTGTTGCCATCAAAGGTGTGATCTAAACTCTGTTGCCATCAAAGGTGTAATCTAAACTTTGTTGCCATCAAAGGTGTGATCTAAACTTTGTTGCCATCAAAGGTGTGATCTAAACTTTGTTGCCATCAAAGGTGTGATCTAAACTTTGTTGCCATCAAAGGTGTGATCTAAACTTTGTTGCCATCAAAGGTGTGATCTAAACTTTGTTGCCATCAAAGGTGTGATCTAAACTTTGTTGCCATCAAAGGTGTGATCTAAATACCTTCCACTCTACTTGAGGACTTTAAATCTGATTTTTTTTTAAATTGTGGTATAAACTAGCGTTCGGCTATTCAATGTTACTTGTAAACACAAGTTCGTGGGCATTTCACTGCCCTTAATCACATTGGTAAACACAAGTTCGTGGGAATTTCACTGCCCTTAATCACATTGGTAAACACAAGTTCGTGGGCATTTCACTGCCCTTAATCACATTGTCATCAGTGTGTTTAATCCATCAAACTGTTTACATAGTGCTATAAGACTGGGATAACAAAGATAATGGAAAAAACAGATGTAAGGGGAATTAAAACGTACTTGAATTATTATTTAAACAACTACTATTACTATGTTACCGTTGATTAAATATTACTAAAGACAAACATCTAACGTTGAATAGGGCAATGTGACTTTTAAGCTTTTGAAGGTAATCAAAGAAACAGGCAGAGAGAATTTAATATCGACATAGTAATAGTAGATTATTTGAAATAAGATAAACTCTATAAGTAGGAAGCAGTGGCGTCGCTATGGGGGCGGGGCGGGCCGCCCCGGGTGACACCATTAGGGGGGTGACACCAAAGGATAAATTTTTACTGTGTTACATTTTATGTCAGAAAAAAGAGACACATTTTTTTTTATATTGAAAGAAATTAAGAAACAATAAAAATACGTTAAACGCCGAAACTTTTTATTGACTTCATGGACGAATCCCACACCCTCGTTTCATCAGTTAACACACTTTGCCAGAAAAGTTAGTTTCAATTTTATCTCTCATTCTACCTGGGACACAGTCGCAGCTTTTGTTAAAATTCAATTATGAAAACAAGTTTATATGTCCAGAATGTATCTTCCATTGCTAACATACAGCAAACAGACACTAACAACATAATTCAACTCATTCGTCTAAAGTTAATATAAGGAAAATATCAAACACTCCCTTAAAAAAATAATTGACATTGGTGACTAGCCAGAACAAATACTTTAATATCACTCGCCGACAACTTACAAAAAAGACTTTGATGTCACGAACAAGCCGGTGTGATATTTTAATCAAAACAATGGGAGTTGTTTTTGGGGTGATAGTTTGTTGAAAGGAGTGCTTTGAAATGACAACTCAGTTTGCGCTGGACACCTTGAGAAGGATTTTTTTTTAGACGACACGGAAATCAAATGGCTTTCACGGCACTTTGCTTTACACGCATTGTTGCTCAAATTGTTGATAAAAATACAAGTACATAATGAATACTGTGAAGAGTTGGTCCCTTTGTATTGTGACCCATAGTCATGGTCAATCAATATTTTTTCGTAGTGTCATTCATGAAGATAATTTGCCAAATTAAGCAGGCTGTTACAAAAGGAAAAAATCTAACGACCATGGAGGCATACCAGTTTGTATAATGAAGGATCAATAACCTAAGAGGCAATGAGCACCTTGGTGACAATTTTCATTGGTCTGTAGAGGTCGCTATATGTTTTCAGTGCTGTAAGGGTGAAAACATAGTCCCATTCTCAAATTCGTTGAATGTCTGAGTTGGCACGTGGACTCTCGTTTTCTTGAAATGGACTAGATGCTATGGCGTATATTGTTGTAAGCGTTAGTCGACACGTCAAATTTTAATTTCTGACAAGAAGAACTTGGTACAATAGTTTCTAAATAAAAAGCATTCTTTAAAAGCTATGAAGACATTTTGCAGAAACTTATGGATCAGTATTGCAATTTAATTTATGATTAATGCTAGCGGTAAAAATTAAACTGTGGGTTGATGCAGACTTTCGACAAGGTGATTCATCATTCAGTTTGCCATGACTGAAGAATAGTTCAGCGACTTTGTCATTCTGTTGGATATTTGTGCCACATTTCTTGCATCGAGCACTGGTTGCGAATGTGGATTTAGTCTAATGAATTCTATAAAAGTAAACTATAGAAATAGGTTGGAAGAGTTAAATTTAGACTTGCTTATGAGGATTAAATCTTGTCAGAATGAT
>MUZC01004454.1:43035-63939 GCA_002072015.1 Radix auricularia
GTGTGTGTGTGTGTGTGTGTGTGTGAAGCCCCTATACCACGCAACTCTTGCTAACTTTTTTTTAAAATTGAAAATATAGACGCAAAATCATAATGATTTTGGGTTTGAGATTAACAGAGGGTGTGGTTTTGCGCGCCGTAAAAATAAAATTAAGTGGCGTCATGAAGCTTTTATTATATTAATTTATTTGATGTTACTTTTTATCTTGATTATAATCCGAGTGTGTGAATATGCATCTGTGCGAGTGTGTTCATATGTGTGTGCGTGTGTGCGCGCGTCTGTGTGTGCGTGTGACTGTGTGTTTGTATTAGTTGTTAAATAATGATTTTATTCATAGATTGCTAAAAGTGAAATTAAATATTGAAAAGACATTACAAGGTAATGATTTAGGTATAGTTAAAATTATGCACTGGATTATAAAAAATTCCGTTAATTTTATGAACACAAGTTTCTGCCGATGCGATCTGCATAGGTGCTTGAATAAAAGATAAAGGGAAGTCATTGAATGTAACTTAAAAAATTGTTAATGAGAGGATCAATCTCCAAAAATTTTTTCAGAGATGGTTTTTCTTTATGTTTCATTTTAGAAGAAATAAGCCTTTGAGCATTAGAAAATAAACAGTGAAAAGAACGTATAGTCGCTATTGAAATGCATTATTTAGTTATAATATATAATTGGGTAACATTGAGGCTATTTGGCGCATAATTATTTTTAAAGAGAATGGAACCGTTCTTAAATTTTACATTGTATTTTACATTAATAAAATCACACGAAGATGGGTCGAACTAATATCTCATAGTCACTGTTAAATAACTTTAGAAATAAATGTGAAGAAATTATTTAAGTGCAGACGAAATATCAATTTTACATTTTAATATGAGCTTTTATACATCCATGTATATAATCGGATGGAAGCAAATTTTATACGGGCTTATAACAAGTCAAAAGTACAGAAAATGACATTTCTTAATAGAAAACTTAACATGGAACCGCTTTTGAAGTATTTATCAAGTGATTCATCATAAAAACATTTCCAAACGGCTCAATAAAAATCAATCTCATTTGTCCTAAATAAATGTCATCCATAAACTGGTAAGGAATGGATGTTTTGATTAATTGGTATATAAATGAAAAATCTTACGTCAAAAAAGACTTATTGCTAGAATAATGCAATATTATGATACGTGCTTTGGTAAAAAAAAAACTGTAGTATTGTCAATTGGTGCAAGTTTGTGTGTGTTTGTTTTGGGGGGAGGGGCTATGTGCGTATGTGTGTGTGATTTGCTAATTTCTAAGTCTGCTAAAGTTGCACCTCTAACATAACAACCAGTATTTATCTTCTTAAACCACTCATAGTTGTTTGATTTTACGCCAAATGTTTTCTTTACTGTAATATATTATTGGAAATATAATATTGCAAGCTGGTATGATTTTTGGATAAACCAGTGAACTTTATGCAGGCAAATAAAAACACTAAATCCCTAAAAATATATAAATAGTAAGATTTACTGATCATTCTATCCTGGACGATTTGACCCTGCCAGTTCGACCACATGTAATTTCGTCCCCAGGACGTTTCGTCCCCAGGTCGTTTCGACAACATGACGTTTTGACCCAAGGGTGTTTCGACCCCGGACGTTTCGGCCACTTTCAATCTACACCGTAGAAATTTATTATTATTCTTAGTATATATAAATTTAGTTAATGGTATAAAAATAATTCATAATTTTTCAGCTTATCGACAATCTTTTAAAAAATTCATTTATTTTTGTTATCACAGCGAAAATCATTCAGCCACTTAAATATATACATCTTTAAAACCCAATTAAACCTAGGTCCTTTTTAAGTGTGTATGGGATAGGAGTTGAAATTCTGTTTTTAATTTGTAATTCATAATTTATTTAAAAATAATAATAGTAATAAAACAACACATTATAAATGAAAAAAAATCTCAGTTTAGAAACGAAAGTGTCGAAACGTTGAGGGTCAAAATACCATAGGGTGGAAAAGTCCCGTGATGGAACTGTCCAGGATCGATTCGCCCGGGGTCGAACCGTCCGTGGTCGAAACATCCAGAGTCCAAACGACCTGGGAACGAAACGTCCTGTGGTCGAACTTTCCGGGATCGAAGTATCCAAGCACCAAATAGAAAATACTTTTTGCACATTTGAAGTAAACCAGGAAGGTACATTTTCAGCTAAAAACTTGCGATTTAATGTGTTTCTGGCGCACAGTTGTCAAAGAGGGCGTCATAGTAGCCGAGGAGCGAAGAATGGAGGAGGCTGCAGACAGAAGAGCTAGGAGAAAGGCCAAAACATTTGGAAGCACAGAACTCGTGTGTAAAAACTGTGGCAAAGACTGTCACTCAAGGATAGGACTGCACAGTCACTCGAGGAAATGCAACCCAACCCAACGGTGATGCACCATCGTCTCGCGAGACGGAAGGATGCCAGATAATGTGTTTCTTTAAAACAAAGTAACTCATACATACTTTAATTTTGCATCAATATTCACATAATTAATATCTGGCGCATAAAAAAATCCTATTCATTTGACTAAGGACATTCTTAGCCTAGATATAGAAATACATTTTTGGAGGGCTTTGCCCATGAAAAAAGTAATCTTAAAACATGTATTTTACTCTAAGAACTAACGAATAATGTAACATCCATTTTTTTTTAAAATCGGGTATATTTCTCGAACAATGCGGTTGCATGACATGCGCTCCGTTTAAAAACTGTTCTTTAAGTTTTAAGGTGCAAATAAGTGTAAAGAAATATCACGGGTATTACGACTTATAAATAGGATCAAGCATAAAAAAGTGCGTGTTATGTCGAAAAAACACACTGACAACAAATCATTTTGTGCCAAGCTGTTTTGAGTTTATTAGATAAATAGTATACAACGGGATAAAGATTGATATAAGTGAATTGTTACTATTAGAGAAAATGTACGGGAATATACAATAATAGACATAAAATGTGTAAGGAGATCAATTTCTTACCATTTTCCGAAAAAGCAGCATTGTTCTTATGTTTTTATTCACGTTAAAGGAACATGTACCTTTAAAACAAATAAACCCTTTTTCCACTCTCCCCAAGCCACAAAATTCACATATATTATCAGGATAAAAATATCCTATTCATTTGAACTAATTTCATGCTTAGTCATTAAATGAAATGGGTGTTTAGAAAGCTATTTCTAAGAGCAAAAGGAATCACGTGGAAATATATTGTTTTCATGTTTTGATCCAAGTAAAAAGAAAGTGAGCCTTGCCGCCCTTGCCCGTTAGATTTTTGTAACGGTTAACGACATTTGTTATTCTGATAGGGTATATAGCACGTGATATTAAAGGGGTTCGAGCATGGTGACAGAAAGCCATCAATCGATCTGAATGGAAGGATGTGGTTGAGCAGGCCAGGGCCATAAATGGGCTGTAGAGCCACGGATGATAATGATGATGTTATATTGAAGCACAAATGCCAAAATTGATGGGTAATATTTAAATTAAAAATATTTTTATTTTTCTCGTAACACAAATCGTTTTTTTAAGAAGGGGTTTGATTTATCACTACCCTAATTTCGAGATGCGTTTACTTTTATTTTTAAGGAGAATTTGAGACCCAAAACCAAATAAAGTTATTCTTATTGTGCCTACCCCGTAGCGTAGCACGGGTATTTTGCTCGTCTATTATATAATGCGCCTAAGCACATTTCCGTCCGTCAGTGTGTGTATGTGAAGCTCCTATACCACGCAACTCTTGCTAACTTTTTTAAAATTGAAAATATAGACGTAAAATCATAATGATTTTGGGTTTGAGATTAACAGATGGTGTGGTTTTGCACGCCGTAAAAAAAAACAATCAAGTGGCGTCATGAAGCATTTAGTATATTAATTTATTTGATGTTACTTTTTATCTTGATTATAATCCGAGTGTGTGAATATGCATGTGTGCGAGTGTGTTTATGTGTGTATGTGCGTCTGTGTGTGCGTGTGACTGTGTGTTTGAATTAGTTGTAAAATAACGATTTTTTTCATAGATTGCTAAAAGTGAAATTCAATATTGAAAAGACGTTACCACGTAATCTTTTATGTATAGTAAAAATTATGCACTGGATTATGAAAAATTCCGTTAATTTTATGAACACAAGTTTCTGCCGATGCGATCTGCATGGGTGCTTGAATAAAAGATAACGGGAAGTCATTGAATGTGACTTAAAAAAACTCTTTTTGAGAAGAACTATCTCGAATGATTTTTTCAGAGATGGTTTTTACTTTATGTTTGATTTTAGAAGAAATGAGGCCTTGCGCATTAGTTGGATGATTACTCGCATGAATTGCCACAATGGAATATAAACTGAGAAAAGAACTTACAGTCGCTGTTCAAATTGCATTGTTTATAGTTATAATATGTAATTGGATAAGATTGGTGCATATTTATGTGTAAAGGATATGGAACCTTTCTAAACATTTTAATTGTATTTTACAATAATAAAATCATACGAAAATGGTTCGAACGAATTTCTCTTAGTCACTTTTAGATAGCTATAGAAATAACTGTGAAAAAATTATTTAATTGTAGACGAAATATCAATTTTACATTTTAATATAAGCTTTTATACATATATGTATATATTCGAATGGAGGCAAATTTTATACTGGCTTATAACAAGTCAAAATTACAGAGAATAAAAATTTCTTAAAGAAAAATTAACACGGAACCGCTTTTGAAGCATTAAACGAGTGATTTATCATAAAAAAAAACAATTGCATATATTTGTTAGGAGGAAGATGTATTTCTCTTAGGTGCTTACTTAATACACGTGAGTGTTTTGGATCCATTTCTTTATAAACTGTCATTAAGGAAATTCGTATTGAAAGTAAACGCTCAGGGATTTTAAATTTAGAAAATGGTACGTGAATAATCATTTATATCTATACACTTTTGTAAGTTAAATAGCGGAATTGTAATTTTTATAAAGAGGGGCAATCTTGTGAGCTATTTGAAGGGTCCTTTTCATTGCTTTGGTCACGAGTTTACAATATTTCCGAGCCCTGAGTGGCACTATTTCTTAGCCACTGATAATATCTTTTTTGCAAAGATTAAGAAAACCAGCAGTGTAAAATTTTAAACCCTAACCTTGCGATTCAACGTGTTTTTTTTAAACAAATAGACAATATTAAAAAATCTCCCAACCCTACGCATCCCAACCCTACATAAGTATTATACAGCTCAATAAAAATAAATCTAATTTGTCCGAAATAAAGGGCATGCATAAACTGTAAAGTAATGGATGTTGTGGATTAATTGATAGATGAATGAAAAAGCTCACATAAAAAAGACTTATTGCAAGAATAATGCAATATGATAGTACGTGTTATGGTTAAAACTGTAGAGCTTTCTATTGGTGCAAGTTTGTGTGGGGGGGGGAAGGGCTATGTGCGTATGTGTGTGTGATTCGGTTATTTCTATTTCTGCTAATGTTGTGCCTTTAATATGACAACAAGTATTTTTAAAATTTTATATACAAACAAAAATAATAATAATTTTCTACGGTGCATATAGAAAGTGGTTGAAACGTTCGGGGTCGAAACGTCCCTTGGCGGAATCGTCCGGGATTGAATCACCCCGGGGTCGAACCGACCGGGGACATAACGTCCTGTGGTCAAACTGCCAAGGTCGAACCGTCCGGGGTCAAATCGTCCGGGGTCGAAGTGTCCAACCACCAAACGGAAAATACTATTTGCATAACTAAAGTAAAGTCTCTGGCGCAAAAAAAAACCTATTCATTTGACCAAGGCCTGCTTAGCCTAGAAATAAAAATAATGTTTAGGAGAGCTTTTCCAATAAAAAAGTAATCACGTATTTTACTCTAAGACATATCGAATGATGAAAAATCCATTAAAAAAATTGGGTACATTTCTCGAACAATGCGGTTGCATGACATAAGCTAAAAATATCCTAACCGTCTTGAACTAATTTCATGCTTAGACTATAAATGAAATGAGTGTTTTCTAAGAATCAAAGGAATCATGTGGAAAAATATTGATTTCATGTTTTGATTCACGTGAAAAGAAAGTGAACCTTGCCCGTTAGAATTTTTTAACTGTTAACGACATTTGTTATTCTGGTACAATATATAGCAAGCTTTAATATAGGGGTTCGAGCAAGCGGAAAGAAAGCCATCAATCGATCTGAATGGAAGAATGAGGTTCAGTAAGCTCGTGCCCTACATGGGCTGTAGAGCCAAGGATTTTAATGGTGATGCTATATTAAAGCAGTAATACCAACATTGATGGCTAATATTTAAATTAATAATATTTTTATTTTTTCTCGACACACATATCATTGTTTTTATTAAGATGGGGTTTGATTTATCACTACCCTAATTTCCAGATGCGTTTACATTCATTTTAAGGAGAATTTGAGTCCCAAAACCAAACAAAATTATTTTTATTGTGCCTACCCCGTAGCGTAGCAAGGGTATTTTGCTCGTCTATATAATAATGCGCCTAAGCGCGTCCGTCAGTGTGAAGCCCCTATACCACGCAACTCTTGCTAACTTTTTTAAAATTGAAAATATAGACGTAAAAATCATAATGATTTTGAGTTTGAAATTAACAGAGTGTGTGGTTTTGCGTGCCGTAAAGAAAAAACATTAAGTGGCGACATGAAGCTTTTATTCTATTAATTTATTTGATGTTACTTTTTTATCTTGATTATAATCTGATTGTGTGAATACGCATGTGTGTGAGTGTGTTTATGTTTATGTGTGTATGTGCGTCTCTGTGTGCGTGTGACTGTGTGTTTGTATTAGTTGTGAAATAACGATTTATTTCATAGATTGCTAAAAGTTAAATTAAATATTGAAAAGACGTTACGACGTAATCTTTTATGTATACTTAAAATTATGCACTGGATTATGAAAAATTCCGTTAGTTTTATGAACACAAGTTTCTGCCGATGCTATCTGCATGGGTGCTTGAATAAAAGATAACGTGAAGTTATTGAATGTTACTTAAAAACTGTTAATGAGAAGAACAATTTCCAATGATTTTTTCAGAGATGGTTTTTACATTTTGTTTGATTTTAGAAGAAATGAGCCCTTGCGCGGGGATTTTAAATAATATTATGTTACGTGTATACTTGTTTTTACACTGTTGTAAGAGTGGGGTTAAAAAGCGGAATTGTATTTTTTTTCAAAGAGGAGCAATTTTGTGAACTTTTTGAAGGGTGCATTTCATTTCTAGGGTCATGATTTTTTAATATCACAGATCCCTGAGTGGCACTATTTCTCAGCCACTAATAATATCTTTTTGGAAAAGTTTAAGAAAACCAGCAGTGTAAAAATTTAAGCCCAAATCTTGCGATTCAACGTGTGTTTTTTTAAAAACAAATAGACAATGTTAAAAAAATCTCCCCAACCCTTCACATCCCAATCACATAAGAATTAAACAGCTCAATACAAATAAATCTAATTTGTCCTAAATAAAGGTCATTTTACATCAACTGTAAAGGAATGGATGTTGTGGATTAAATGGTAGATTGATGAAAAAGCTTACTTAAAAAAACTTATTGCTAGAATAATGCAATGTTATGGTACGTGCTATGTTCAAAACTGTAGCGTTGACTATTGGTGCATGTTTGTGTGTGTGGGGGGAGGGGCGGGGCTATGTGCGAATGTGTGTGTGATTTGGTTATTTTTATGTCTGCTAATGTTGCGCCTCTAACATGACAACCAGTATTTTAAAAAATAAATGTACAAACAAAAATAATAATAAATTTCTACGGTGTAGATAGAAAGGGGTACATTTTCAGCTCAAACCTTGCGATTTAAGGTGTTTCTTTAAAACAAATTAACTCATACATACCTTAATTTAGCATTAATATTCACATAATTAATATCTGACCCATAAAATAATCCTATTATTTTGACTAAGGCCATCCTAAGCCTAGAAATAGAAATAATGATTTGTACAGCTTTTCTCATGAAAAAAGTAATCTTATAATATGTATTTTACTCAAAGTCCTAACGAATGATGAAACATCCATTTTAAAAAATTGGGTACGTTTCTCGAACAATGCGGTTGCATGACATACGTTTTAGGTAAAAAATGTTCTTTAAGGTGTAAATATATCAAGGGTAAAGAAATATCACGGTATTATGACTTATAAGTAGGATATAGCATAAGAAAGTGCGTGTTATGTCGAAAAAAAAAGCACACTGACAACAAGTCATTTAGTGCCAAACTGTTTTGAGTTTATTAGATGAATAGTGTACAACGGGAATAAAGATTGATATAAAGTGAATTGTTACTATTAGAAAAATGCGTGGGAATATAGAATGATTGACATAACATTTATAAGGAGATCAATTTCTCATCATTGTCTTAAAAGCAGCATTGTTCTTATGTTTTTATACAAGTTAAAGGAACATGTGCCTTGATAACAAATAAACCATATTTTCCTCTCTCCCCAAGCCACAATATTCACAAATATTATCTGGCTAAGCATATTCTATTCGTATTGAAGTAATATAATGCTTAGACTATAAATGAAATGTGTGTTTTCTAAGAACCAAAGGAATAATGTGGAAAGATATTGTTTTCATGATTTGATTCACGTGAAAAGAAAGTGAGCCTTGCCAGTTAGATTTTTGTAACTGTTAACGACATTTGTTATCCTGGTAGAGTATATAGCATGCGTTATTAAAGGGGTTCGAGCATGGTGAAAGAAAGTCATCAATCGATCTGAATGAAAGGATGTGGTTGAGCAGGTCAGGGCCCTATAGGGGCTGTAGCTGGAAGGATGTGGTGGAGCAAGCCACGGATGATAATAATGATGCTATATTAAAGCAGATATACCAAAATTGATGGGTAATATTTAAATTAATTAAATTTTTATTGTTTTCGACACACATAACGTTGTTTTTATTAAAAATGGGTTCGATTTATCACTACCCTGTTTTCCAGATGCGTTTAAATTCATTTTAAAGTTGAATTTGAGACCCAAAATCAAAATAAAGTTATTCCTATTGTGCCTACCCCGTAGCGTAGCACGGATATTTTGCTCGTTTAAAATATTGCTGAAGTACTAAGAATATGTTTATACAAAATGCGTCATCGAACAATGTTGAAGGTCATAATATAATGCCTTGACTGTTATTTGTTCATTTAACATGGTCTTCATTTCATATAAAAATATATTGGTCATTGCAATTATCATTCTTATTTCAACTTTTTAAAGTAGATAATACTTTAAAAAGTATTTATTCTGACTCTTTTTAAATACAGATGTCATATGAATTTATTATTTTTTTAACATTTAGATCTAACTATTATTATTACATTTGAAAGTTTTTGTAAGTTTATTATTTCAATCAATTAACATGCTAATTAATTGTCACGAAATATACTTTCATGGGACTTGTTTGAACTGATTCTCTCCTACATAAATATTTATGGGATTTTTAAAAAAATATGTTTAAATAAAGAAATGTAACAGGCCTTGTCTTACTACCATATTACACCACCAAACTTCTACATGAAACTTTGTGTGGTCCTGTACTACTATCTTACAACACCAGACTTTTACATGAAACTTTGTGTGGTCCTGTACTACTATCTTACAACACCAGACTTCTACATGAAAATTTGTGTGGTACTGTACTACTATCTTACAACACCAGACTTCTACGTGAAACTTTGTGTGGTCCTGTACTACTATCTTACAACACCAGACTTCTACATGAAACTTTGTGTGGTCCTGTACTACTATCTTACAACACCAGACTTCTACAAGAAACTTGTCTGTGTTGTCAATTTAATATGTCTGGAGGAAGAGATAAAGACACGATACGACGATATAAACCTATGACTATGAGCATTTGTACATCTAAAACCAGTTTGTAAATAATTATAAGTCTTTTTCAAATCTAAAATTAGAATTTGTAGTTAGTTCAATTGTCGCGTTGCCTGGCTATGTCAGTTTGATCTACTTAGAAACTTGTTCAGATCTTCAGGGTTACAGTGCCCGAACATTCCAGCAGTTTATAAGGCAAGCCTTTGTCTTTTTATCAATGTAACATCTATACATATTTGTTCTAAATATCTTACTAGCAAAAGTACAATGCAAGTATATTTTTTATTTACTTGGTTTATTAAATAACAAAACTTTAAAAAAAACAGGAACATAGCATTTTAATAAAGAATATTGTGATAACACTTTAAATGTGCATTAAAATGGATTAACCGTAAAATTCGCAGAACAAATAACTTTTACTGACTATGACATAACAATTTATAATTTGATGAAATAGAATGGGTACATTAATTATTAAATGTAACATTATTAATTAAATAAAAGTTTGTAACCTTATTATAAACACTTAAATGAGAGACAATAGTATGTTTGTGTTGCTTAGATGTTTTTTGTATATAGCATTATGATATCTGTGCATATAAACACCATTGAAGAAATTGTACAATTAAATAGTAGTAAAGACAAATAATGGAAACTATAAAAAATTTACAATTTGTAAAATGTACGTTTTTTTTAACAAATAAACGAGATGTTATCATGACACCTATGTATCAATACTAAAGAGTTGACCTATTTTATCAAAGTTGCATGCCACTTGAGTTCGTTCCCTATCGTGAAGGATACAATAGGATCTATATCTGAATTGTGAAATCTGAATCCTATTTCATCCATATTATGACTGTACATTGCTAGAATAAATCAATTTTTAAGAATAGCATGCTGAGATTTTTTTAAACTGTACTTGGTAAATATCACTAAAATAACTATTAAATAAGTGCATATTATGAAACACAATTTTGGCGTCACTTCATCGAATCAATGTGAGGACAAGGTTTTGTTCAAGGCGTTTTAGGGTGTTTCTGAGCCAACAATCTCTAAAAGGGTACATACCACGAGTTAGTGTTGGTGTCCTACGGACGCATCTTGTACTATGTCCGCACTTTCAGTGCCTACGGCCGCATGTGGTCATTTAGCCAAACTTGTCGTGCCTACGGCCGCATGTGGTCCTATGGCCGAACGTTTAGTGCCTACGGCCGTATCATGTACTATGTCCGCGCTTTTCGTCCCTACGGCCGCATGTGGTCCTATGGCCGAACGTTTAGTGCCTACGGCCGTATCATATACTATGTCCGCGCTTTTCGTGCCTACGGCCGCATGTGATCCTATGGCCGAACGTTTAGTGCCTACAGCTGTATCATGTACTATGTCAACATGTTTCGTGCCTACGGCCGCATGATCTCCTATGGACTCTTTTTTGTTTACAACTAATTGCCATCCTGGTCATATGTTGGAGAATGGCATGCCTGTTTTGTTTTCTGCCTGTTGGTAAAATATTTCTTTTGTATAAAAGTACATTAATGATTTCTTCACTCGTGTAAGAAAGTCCCTAACAATATTATCGTTTTAGTAACGACCTTGAATTCTTCATGATGCTCTATTCCCATTAAGACTTAGATGTATATAATATTGAAGTCAATGTTAAAGAATAAACATGATTATTAAGAAACAAAGGTGGTATTGATGCCGAAGTCGAAATAAAAATCGGAAAAGCCAAAGCAGCCCTCCAGCAACTCAAGAATGTTTGGGTCACCAACAACTTATGCAACAAGTTAAAAATAAGCTATTTTCAAGCTGTGATGAAAACTGTGCTGCTATATGAAGCCGAAACATGGAGAACAACAGCCGTTTAATTAATATGTATGTTGTTATCTCCATGTAAAGCTCTGTGAGCCTGGCTTCTTGCTGGGATAATACGCTATATAGATTATCATTTTATTTTTATTAGTATTATTACCATAGACATTAGAAATAAGCCATATGATTTTTTGGTAACTTTTGCTCACTTCCTTCAATTTTATTATCATTTATTTAAGATTATCTGACCTGATCTAATCCTTCATTAAATATAGTCTAAGAAGGGTTCTCAGAATTCACTGGCAGAACAAAATCAGCAACCGGAATCTTTGAGCGGACAAAACAGAAACCCATTGATGAAGATATTAAAATGACTAGATTGTGCCAGGCGCCGTGGCGCCTGCGGCGCCCCCGTTATTTGGGCGCCTACGGCGCCAACCTTTGATTTAAAGACCAACTAACTTGTCCTTTTTTAATAAATATTGTGCCAGGCGCCGTGGCGCCTGCGGCGCCCCCGTTTTTTGGGCGCCTACGGCGCCAACCTTTTCTTTAAGACCAACTAACTTGTCCTTTTTTGATAAATACGAATTATTAAACTTTATGAAATGTACGCAAAGTATTTATTTAATAATAATAATAGGGGTTGTATTTTGCGTACCGATGCACACCAAACACTGACGTCATCATATTAAATATTTTTACAGCGCTCATAAACTAACTGCTGTAGACTGTCGTACATCGCTCATCAAAACACGATTTTTCAACTAAACTAACTGCTGTAGACTGTCGTACATCGCTTGAGCGTTACGTTACAAACATACCCACACCACTGGGCTATTAAATATATTTATACACAAATACTAGTCTAATTTTTAATACTATATAAGACTGACACAAAAAAACGCACACATAATGGTGACAAACACATATTTTAGTATGTGATAATACATACATATATTTCAGTCTGTGATAATACATACAGATATTTCAGTCTGTGATAATACATGCAGATAGTTCAGTCTGTGATAATACATACAGATATTTCAGTCTGTGATAATACATGCAGAAAGTTCAGTCTGTGATAATACATACAGATATTTCCGTCTGTGATAATACATGCAGATAGTTCAGTCTGTGATAATACATACATATATTTCAGTATGTAAAAATAAATACAGATATTTTAGTAGATGATAATACATACATATTTCTCTGTCTTTGATAATATGTACAGATATTTCAGTCTGTGATAATACATTCATATATTTCAGTCTATGATAATACATACATATATTTCAGTCTGTGATAATACATACATATATTTCAGTCTGTGATAATACATACATATATTTCAGTCTGTGATAATACATACATATATTTCAGTCTTTGATAATACATACATATATTTCAGTCTGTGATAATACATACATATATTTCAGTCTGTGATAATACATACATATATTTCAGTCTGTGATAATATATACATATATTTCAGTCTGTGATAATATATACACATATTTCAGTCTGTGATAATACATACATATATTTCAATCTATGATAATAAATACATATATTTCAGTATGTGATAATATATAAAAATATTTCAGTCTGTGATAATACATACATATATGTCAGTCCGTGCTAATACATACATATATTTTAGTTTGTGATAATACATACATGTATGTCAGTCTGTGATAATACATACATGTATTTTAGTCTGTGATTATACATACATATAATTCAGTCTGTGATAATACATACATATAATTCAGTCTGTAATAATACCGACTTATTAGCCTGTTACACATACTGCAGACTCAGACATTACACACTGACAGTCATATTATCAGTGACGCAGTTATTAACTTGTAGTGTTTTGATGGCCCGGGGGACTTAACCTTTTAGAGGCTCTAAATATATGAGGGCGCTGTAATATTTAATGATAAAGATAACTTGGCAACTAATTTGTGAGGCCCCCTTAAGTGGGGGCATTTGTTTTTTTTGTTTTTTTGTTGTTTTTTTGTTGTTTTTTTTTGTTTCTTCTCCTGCAATAAACCCGACACTGCACATACGCATTGCTTAGATATTAATAGTATTCTAAGAAGAATCAAATATACAAAAAGTTGTCACATACACAAAATGTTGTCACATACACAACAAGTTGTCACTTACACAAATAACAAAAATTTGGCAACAAACGCAGACATTATACGTTTATGTTTTAATAATTGTAATTGGATGCCTTCATGGTCAAATGAGTTTTTGCCAAAACGGCAAAAAAGTATTAAAGGAATATTTCATTTTAGTTAATTTTTTCACAAATCATTAACACTTCTTATTTTGTTAAATAATTATCTATGCTCTCCAGCAAGGTCTGAAGATATTTGCTTTTATTTGTGTTATGACATAACTTTTAAAATATATAATTTGACGGACAAGTATGGAAAGAAAAAAAAATATTACTTATTAACACATTGGGAAACATTTATCAGAACTTTTCCACGAACTTAATTCATTATATTAATTTAAAACGATTAAAACATTTAAAAATTAATCGTTTAATTGCTAGTTTATTTCCGCTGCTCTAATTTACAAATATCATCAAGAACGGGTGACATATTTACATCCCATCACAAAATACTTTGGCTTATAAAGCTACTCCTAGATGAATGTTCATATTATTTATATTATTTTAAAGAACATTCTAGATCAGCTGGCTCGCATCCCTTTATTAGCTGGCACGGGACTAAAATGTTACTTCCTTGATCAATAATTTTTTAACATCATTCTATTCAAATTAAGTAAGTGCTATAGACCAGGGCTTCTAAAACTTTTCTATACGTTTGACCTACAGCAAATTATGCATTGCCCTGAAACCGGTGCATTTTTTGGCTGTATTGACGTGGTACCGACACAAGACACCATATGGTTTAAATAACAAAAACATTTGACATGAAATCAGTTAGTTTTATGTTACATATGGTACCAACATGAGGCACAAGATTATGCTTTTTCAGATCAAATGTTAAATGATTGGGACTAGAATCATTACATTTGAAAGTCTTTGTGTCCCTAATATTAAGGATCGAGTTCAGTGTCATGCCACTTAAATGTATATAAATCGGCGTAAATCTTGAAATGTGTTGATATAGTTAAACATTCATATAGGATAACCTTATTAAGTTAATTTTAGGGTTTATGTTAACATAAATAATGTAATAAATCCAATGAATTATTTATGTAAATTTTTTTTTTTAACATTTGCTTAAATTACTAAACAAAATATATTTTTTATAAAAATATTAAATTTAAAAAAGATATTAAAAATGTCTCACGGCTATGTATAAAAAAATGAAAAATTAAATTTAAATTAAAAATTATAGACTTCAAACATAAATTCTCTAAAGAACAACACAATATTAACATGTATTTTATTGGAGCGTTTTGGTGCAGAGTTAATGGGCACAATAATGCGCATCACATGTTGAAATGAAATTCTCTTTTAAGGTAAATTGTTCTTTCTCACTGACAAAATTCAGACACAATTTCTACAAAAGTTGGGGTCAAATTATTGTTGTATTTCTTTAAATATTTGTAAACAACTTGTGTCATCAAACAATTTTTAAGCTAATAATCTTTAGCATTGAGAGCTAATTGTTTTTAGCGCATTTTCGAGATGTCGAAATCGCTATTGCACCCGTTTTGTAAGTCCGTCCGTCCGTCATCACCCTTGATATCAGCATCCATAAGTCCTAGACCCATGAGGTATATATGTTTTTTGTATGCCCTGACCTGCCATTTGTGCATCAACACTCAGTTACTCGATCCGTTAAAAAACCCCGTTAAAACTACCAAAAAATATTTCGAATCGAGAGGTAACACTAGCGCAGGGAACGGCCGCCATTGCCGGAAATTGCATGTAGTATTCATACAGGATTGAAGAGTGGTGCGAATGGGTGCAAAATAATTAGTTGTTGTTTTTTTTAGTTAACGTCATTAGAATATGTGTAAAAGTTTAGAGAGTTTTACGTCATCATTTGTGGTGACTTGTAGTTGGATTAAAGAGACAATAATTTTTTTTTAAATGTAAAGAAATGACTTTTAAATAAAAAAAATGTCAGGTATATTCATTACACAAGAAAATTCATAAAAATATGTATAAAATCTAAACACAATTACTGATAACTACATGATTCTGATATCTAACATAAGTACTGATACATAATACGAAAATGCGCTAACACGTCCTGAATTCCAATAGGTACCAGGCTTAACATGATTTTTTACTATGGTCTTTAATTACTATTAAAATATGCTGGTTATAGAAATAATCATTCTTTTTTCAACATTTTAAAGTTGATATTATTTTAATGACTGAGTTTAAATTTGAATAAATGTTTATTCTGACTTTAACTTAAGTTTACTAACTTTTTTTACCTGCTTGAGGTTAAGTTTACTAACTTTTTTTTTTACCAACTTGAGCTTAAGTGTTAGCAAAACATTATTGTGACTTCAGTTTAAGTTTTAACAAACGAAAACATTAAACACTTTTATGAAAAAGACATGGGACTAAATTAGCAAGTAATATAGTAACTATTGTTATACATAAATATATATGTAAGTTTTAGTAAGTTTAATAAATGAACATGCTAATATGCTCTCTTGGGTATATTTTGAATTGATTTCTTTCTACCAACAGCATATTGTGGTTTTAAAAAAGTGTTTATACTTAGAAAATTAATCGTCTTTGTTTTTCTATTATCTTCCCAAACCCCAAAGTTTTACATGACACTTTGTGTGGTCGTGTACTGACAGTCTTAAAGTTTTACATGACACTTTGTGTGGTCGTGTACTGTCGTGTACTGACAGTCTTAAAGTTTTACATGACACTTTGTGTGGTCGTGTACTGACAGTCTTAAAGTTTTACATGACACCTTGTGTGGTCGTGTACTGACAGTCTTAAAGTTTTACATGACACTTTGTGTGGTCGTGTACTGACAGTCTTAAAGTTTTACATGACACTTTGTGTGGTCGTGTACTGACAGTCTTAAAGAGTGGCTCATGTCAGATCACAAATAATATTAACTAAACTAAGATACATATTCTAGGAAAGCTAAGCCATCTTAATATATAAATCAAATCAATAAATCATGTCAACAAATTACATCAATAAATCACATCAAAAATGCATATCAATTAATCAAGTGCCTAATTCAAAGTAAAAAAAAAACAAACAAACATGTATCTAATTCACTTCCTTTAATCAAGTTCCTAATTCACGATAATAAAGGACGTCAATAAATCTTGTAACTATTTTGTCAATAAATCACGTAACTAATTCACGTCAATAAATCAAGATTAAAATATCATACAGAATAAATCAAGTACCTAATTCACGTCAATAAATCAAGTACCAAATTCACGTAAATAAATCTTGTCAATATATATACATGTTTTCTGTTCACCATTTCACACACCGCATTTCCATTTCTCCTGGCTCTTCTTTTTCTCATTACTAGCTGTGTGGATGGTTTCCGCGACTTGAATGCCCTCACAAATTTTTAGCGATAAGAGGTCACGCTCTTCATCTCAATAAATCACGTCAATGATTATGTAAAAAATAATGTTTATAAATAACATTGAAGAAAGTTATTAAAAACACTGTTTATTATCAATTATTTTTTTAATTTATATTATTTCATCAAACAAGATAATAAATCATATAACAACACATGCCACTCACTCATTTAATCAACATCGCTTAGGCGACATTGTTTGAGCTTATATTTAATATACAAGGTGTGTATCAGGTGGTGTCTAAAATACCAAAGTATTAAAGATTTATGTTAAAATAATACAATAGTACACAGCAGTTTTAAATATGTCTGGTGTGTTTCTCCGTACTCAAGTATTTTATGGCGTCATTTGTTTAGTTTATATTTAATTTTGGAATAGCTAACCATGTAAAAATATGATTTAACGATTTAAAATTATAAATTGCTTTGTGTGCATTTCAGGAAATTTAAAATTTTGTATTTCTAAAACAAGGATAAGTGAATTTAGCTCTTGACAAAAATTGGCTGCCCCTACAACCATATTAACAAATATTGATGTTAATGTAAACCTGAAATAAAATAAATCCTTGTGGAACATTGATGAACACAACAGCTGGTATATATATATATATATATATATATATATATATATATATATATATATAAATATATTAGGGATTTGCCTCTTTTAAATAGCCAAGATTTCTTCAGTCACCAGTTTACTTCATAATAATACACGGCAGTTCTATTGATTTTACAACAAATAAGCAATACATGCTTAAAAATGGGATAAAGGCAATGAATGTTTTTTTTTTTTTGTTTTTTTTTGTTTTTTTTGTAGTCTAGAAGACTAACCCACACATCTATAAAAGACGCGTTTAGCAAATTTCCAACTAACAATCATCTAGTTTTTTTATTAGTTTATACATATATATTTTAATAGCCACGTGACTTGTCAGCTTTCTGTTTCCCTTGATTACTTGATGCCGTATTCTTACACAAAATGTATGTTCAGATGTCAGAAAAAAGTTAGTTGTGATGTCATGTGGAGGGTTTTAAACTTAAACAACCTATCACAAACAAAGTAAATAAACGTATATATCCATTTGTATAGATATCTAGTATAAACTACCTATCTCAAGAGACAGCTGGTACTAAACTACCCATCTCAACAGACAGCTAGTATAAACTACCCATCTCAATAGACATCTAGTATAAACTACCCCATCTCAACAGACAGCTAGTACTAAACTACCCATCTAAACAGACAGCTAGTACTAAACTACCCATCTAAACAGACAGCTAGTACTAAACTACCCATCTAAACAGGCATCTAGTACTAAACTACCCATCTAAACAGACAGCTAGTACTAAACTACCCATCTAAACAGACAGCTAGTACTAAACTACCCATCTAAACAGACATCTAGTAGTAAACTACCCATCTCAACAGACATCTAGTATAAACTACCCATCTCAATAGACATCTAGTATAAACTACCAATCTCAACAGACATCTAGTATAAACTACCCATCTCAATAGACATCTAGTATAAACTACCCATCTCAAACGACATCTAGTACTAAACTACCCATCTCATATTTCTAACCTACATTCTGTAAAGGACAACACAATGTTACCATATATTTCTATCGGAGCGTTTTGGTGCACAGATTACTGGCAATACACAATAATGAGCATTAGAAGTTGCAATGAAATTCTATTTTAAGATTGTATTCTTTGTCAATGACAAAATATAGACACAATTTCTACAGCAAAACAATTGGAAATATTGCTTTAGTACTAAGAAATGTGTGGATCTATAAAATTGAGTCATCGAACAATGTTGAAGGAAATAATCTTAAGCCTTAATTGTTAAGAAGTCATTTATCAAAAAGTATTATGTAACTATTGTAAATATATACGTTTGTGTACGTTTATTTACTTAAATCAATTAAGCTGCTAATTAATTGTCACGAAATATACTTTATTGAGAATTTTAAAAACTGATTCCTATCTATATAAATGTTTATGAGATTTTTTATTTTTTTTTAAATTTAAAAGAAGAAAATTAACAGGCCTTTTCTTACTACTATCTTACAACACCAGACTTGTACATGAAACTTTGTGGGGTAATGTACTACTACTATCTTACAACACCAGACTTTTACATAACCTTTGTTTGGTCCTGTACTTCTATCTTACAACACCAGACTTGTACATAAAACGTTATGTGGTCCTGTACTACTATCTTACAACACCAGACTTCTACATGAAACTTTGTGTGGTCCTGTACTTCTATCTTACAACACCAGACTTGTACATAAAACTTTGTGTGGTCCTGTACTGTCAGTCTTAACGAGTGTCTTATGTTAGATCAGAAATAATATTATCTAAACAAAGATAAAAACATTAGGGAAGGTAAGTCATTTTAACATATACATTTTATCAATAATTCATGTAATTTATTCACATCAATAAATCACTTCAAAAATATATTTCATCCGGTCGTCATCAAAGGACATTAGCGTTGACTCCATCTCCCTTTCTCTAGGCTAATACGCTTGCCCTAATTGATATTTTGACTCCAGCTGGGATCAATCATTTTGCTCATTTGAACATCTATTTTGATAATAGACATTAGAAAAATTTTCCGAACTTTTTCTCCAAATAACACCATTATATTAATTTAAAACGGTTAAAAATAAATCGATTTATTGTTCGTTAATTTCCGCCTCTGCAATTTACAAATACTATGAAGAACGGGAGACATATTTACATCACATAACAAATTAGTTTGGCATATAAAGCTACTCTTAATTGATTGTTCATATAATTTGAGAATATTAGGTGGACATATGGCACACATTACACAGTTGGCACGCATCGCTTCATTAGCCGCCACGCAAAGTTTCATTAGCCGGCACGCATGGCTTTATTAGCCGGCATGCATCGCTTCATTAACCGGCATGCAAGGCTTCATTAGACGGCACGCATGGCTTCATTAGCCGGCACGCATAGCTTCATTTGCCGGCACGCATCGTTTAGTTAGCCGGTACGCATCGCTTCATTAGCCGGCACGCATTGCTTTATTAGCCGGCACGCATAACTTTATTAGTTGGTACGAGTAGTATAGAATGTCGGAAACGAGTATCATTCTGGCGTACGCCATAAACGTCACTTCCGGTCTATGACGTCACATATGGTGGGCGTGGTTACTTCCGGGTTATGGTTGGGGTCATTTCCGGTTATGGTTGGGGTCATTTCCGGTTATGGGTGGGGGTCATTTCCGGTTATGGGTGGGGGTCATTTCGGGTAGGTGTGGTACCAAGATGGCGGCGAACATGTCTTAAAACGTGTCCAAGATGGCGACCAAGATGGCGTCCAAAATAGCGGCGAACATGTCTGAACTTGTTGTTCAAGATGGCGTCCAAGATGGCGGCTTGGCGCCAAACACGTAAGTTATTTCCCTTTGTTTTCTTTTATTTTGTTTTTGTTATTGCTTTTATTTTTTAAATATTTTATTATATTCAACAGTGGTTCTCAATATATTATATAATAGTTAGATTTTTAAATTTTTTATTATTTTAAATAGTTCAATGGTTCTCAATGTTTTATATAATATGTATTTATTTAAGTTTTTAAATTATTTATTCTTTTTAAAAT